>JARWCS010352826.1:0-10989 GCA_034783895.1 Geukensia demissa
AAAATAATCGGTCAAAATATGAAAAACTGAGAATTTTTTTTTATTTTATCCTGAAGGATAAGTTTTCAACAAAGAGAAGAATTTGAACTACTTTTGGCAACATTTAATAAGATTTAAGATTTAACAAAGGTGTACCAATTTTGAAAACTTTTACCTGAATCAATGAAAAAAACTAAGTCCAATTATCTGCCAGAATGCGAAAAAATTACAATTTTTTTTTTTCAAAGTTTAACTCTGGGTGATATCAATATGCCATGGAGAAGCTTTTTAGTAAGTTTCATCATTATCTATAAAATTTGACCAAGATATTAAACTTTGCAAAAAAAAAAAGTGAACCTCAGGGTTTACCAAAAATCAACCAAAATTCAGACTAAATCCAGTTATCCGTCAAAATACGGAAAAATGAATATTAATTTCTACAAAATTTCAATATGGACGAAATACTATGGGAGTTTGAAAAAGTGTGGACACCAACGACGACGCCGCCGCCGACGACGGAATGTGGACTGCTAAGTCTCGCCTACAGCGACTTTCGTCACAGGCAAGACAAAAAAGAAAGAGTAATTCATTGCAGTTTTTACAAATGTTAGTTAATATTGACATGCATGTCGAAAAAGACAAAAAAATGATCTATCTTCCCCCAATATTTTCAAAAAATGAATGATATTTAAATAGCAGCAATGAAAAATTCTAATTTATCTAGTATTTTGTCAGGTTAGAACACCATTCGACATAGCAAAGGAATACAGAAATTCCGAGGTTATGGAATTGTTGAAGGTAAGAAATACGCCTCCTTCATAATATTGTTACTTGAAAATAACAGTAATTAAATTTGAAAAAGAAAAAATATGGGGAAATTGTCACAAAACCGCAATCTTAGAAACAATCAGATGTTTTTCAGGAATTCGCCCTTCCTAGTCATTATGGTATGAATAGATTAAAAATTGGAATATCGGTGAAAATTACACAAGGGCACGACATATTATAAATAATTTTAAAACTGTAAAGCAGATTTAGAACTTTGTCGAATGACTGATTCAGTAAAGAAATTACAAAAAAATCGTTTATCAAAAATTGAATTGCGATATATTATTTTATTTTTCGTGTTTTAAACAATGGAACATGGTAAAACAAAATCTATGTAAAATCTGGGGAAACATTTTTTTAGCCAAAATTTCCAATTAGTGATATCTCAGAACAAGCAAACTCACCTGCAATTTCTTTCGTACCATAGACAAATACCGTTTCATATAATCGTACCAAGGACACAACACATGATGTCTCTTCTAAAATGTAATGAGATCATGTAAACAATGCCTTTTTATACAAAGTGCGAAATTTCAATTGTACAAAATGTCTGTTTAATCGTGGCAGGAAATAGTCAATGACTCGATGTCTATTCAGATTACAACCTGTTATAAAATGGTCATGACCTGTAAGAAATAGTAAGCTTAACAATATCCTTTTAAACATGGCACGAAATTGTCAGGGTACAAAAAAGCAAGCACGCAATGTTATCTAAAAATGCTACAAAACGGTGATGATACCAGAAGCATAAACAATGTCTGTTTAAACATCGTTCTGAATGGCAGTAGTATACATTGAAAAATGACACCATGTCTCATTATTGATAGTTCGAAATGATCATGGCACGAAACGGCAATGGCATAGTATGATCATTTATACTTCTCTGGTACGAATTGACCATGGTACCAAAAGGTTACAAAATTTGTATGGTAGGAAAAGTATCGAGTCATGGTACGAATTAGATTATATATATGTTACGAAATGGTCGGTAAGAAACAGATATGGTACGAAACATCTATAATTCTTTTAAACTTGCCATAGGATGTGAACATGTGTCCATTATTGAAGGCTTTGTAAATGTCTGTAATTTATACGTTTTGATTGGTAATACCAACGCAACTCTCTTTCCTATACCTGATAAATGAAGTAGAACAGACTTTCCTGGAGGTAAACCGTAACTGAAAACAAATATAAATTATTGTCACCAAATATGTTTTACAAAAAAAATGCAACATTAATTTAAATTCTAAAACTTTTGGAAACCTTCAAAACGTATGCCACCTAATGGCTTCCTATTTTGATTTCTTTTGTATTTGATAAGTCTTTTCACCATGTTCATATCTCCGGCTTCCTACGTTTTGGTCCTTATTGTATTTATGTGATGTTACTTATTGATAAGTAAATTAGCATATCCATATATGTAAACATTGGTAAACTTGTAAATAGAGTCATGGTTTAGCGAGTTAACTAAAAATAATGAAATTTCAATTCGTCGTTAAAATTGTATTTAAGATAACAATGTAAGGGGAAATCTAGCAAAGCCAGCTTTTTTATGGTATCAACGCGTAACTCGACAACACAATACATTATATATACTGATAACCAATAATTCATAATAATCTATTGTCATAAACAAGAACACATTGTTATAAGAAACGTTCGGTTAAAACAAGACATTTCTTACTGCAACAATAGTTATATCAACTCAACATCATTTTTAAAACTATTTATTAAAAAAATTACTGACGCCACAAATATCCTTGTCAGAAAAATTTTAAAAATACAAGAAAAACTAGCAAGTCGTGTAAACATCTCATTCACTTAGCAACGCTCCAATTCGCCTTTTGATTTATGATATAGAGTTCACTTTGAATTTGAATACTTCACTAGGTGATTCCGTAAGTTCAGTATAAACTAATTTCCTACACAAATATTCGGAAATTCGCCTTTTGTAATAATAAGGCTACCTGTTTTATTTTTGAAATTTACATTTTGCGCGGTAACATTCAGGGACCATTCTTAAGGTTAGCAAATGTATTCAGCCAATATTAATAGCTAATGCAGTAGTTCGAATCGATATATTCCCACTGTCGTAGCTGTGACTTTATTTCAGGGGTTCCTTATCCTTTCGAAGCCCCTAAACACACTCTCGTATTAAGGTCCTCAGTATTAATTAAGACGAAAGTTCAAGTTTGGTAGAAAAGGCCATATGAACCCACGTTACATTGCATAATTTATATAATGTAAAAATTAATTAACAATTATGCTCTGTTAAATATACAAGTAACACTGTGTCTTTGCAGGTACATGAATTCGCAAAAGCCGGTAAGATTTTCACTAATATTTACTAGGAAGCATTCTGAAACATCCAGAATATCATCATTGGTAGTTACAATATTTTTAATCTATCTCTAATACGCTTGCATATCATATTTTATTAGAAAGGTAGCAAATAACCAAGTGGTAAGACAACATGGGAATTGTTCGATGGGCGAGAACCAATAAAGACAGACAATAAACACAAAAACTCCCAAAAATGAAACTATATGTTTCTTTAATGCGAACTCCACCACAAATCAGGCTTAAATTATGTAGAGGGGAAAGATTTCAGTCATCACTCCGGTAACTTTTCGATCGTTATCATGATTTGGTTGACCGGTACGAAATACCCATTTCACAAATGACAATGGATATGTTTCCAGTGTCGTGACTACAAACTCGTTTCTATACCAGTTGTGACTAAAATTGCTTTTGATTATACGCCGGCTTTGTCTACTGAGTAAAAAGACGGGTGGCATTAGTGGAGCAGGAGTTGCCTACACTTACGGAGCATCTGAAATCACCCAGTTTGTGCAAGGTTCGTGTAACTCCAGTATTAGTTTTCAATGTAAAAATGTGTGTTTTATGTTTGCCTCTCGTTTAATTTTTGCCATGTTCTTGTCTGTCTTCTACCTCAACGTTTTCTGCCTGCCCCTTTGGTATCTTCGAATTCTTCGTGGATAAGTAGATGAGCAGGCCAACTCTGTTAAATTAAATCACAAAATTGCCTAATCGACCCATATGGTAGCAGACTATCTCAACTAATTGTGGACCTGTTACTGGAAATCCAATAAGTTGACCTCTTCTCGGATTGACACCAACCCGGATTAAGGTTAAAGGATTCGTCGACAGGTAATTCGCGCGAGACAGGAGATGCTTACCCTTTTGTTCTTTTTGTTTACCGGTACTTTTAACTTTTTGTTGTTTCGAATTTGGCATGTATATTTGGCGCATGGGTGTTCTACACTGGTCCGATTAAATAAAACATAGCACAAATATCAAGAGCATTGTTTTGTGACCAAAGGCAATATGAACACATCTTTCTATTTTTGGTTCTTAGAGTGTCTGATGGAGATAAATCTAGAAAAGAGGGGGTTTGTGATTTTCTGACATATATTCCATATTCTTTCTTTTAAATATATTACATAGGCTATAATATTCCCCTAATGTTTGAATATGTCAGAGTAATACATAACAATACCGATTTTAATGATGTCTCCTTGACGTCATAAATAAGTACCAGAATTGAAAATCTGTCATTCGGAGAAATTTTCGACCATATGTGGGTCATTTTTCCTCATAGTCACCGAGACCGTATGTTCCGACACTGCACTGATGGTAGATGGGGTTTATGTTTTCAACAACAATATTTAGCAGAAAAACAAAAAAAAAACCCTTTTCTTCAAAGAGGCAGTTTTTATCTCAAATAGTTATGGACCTGTTACCTCTTCTCTGATTGACGTTAATGTTGACGTTGATGATGTTGAGCAATTTTCATAATAATATTATTTCAAACATAATTAAAAGGATGTAAGCGTTCACATGACATTTAAATTTTTTCCCAACGTGCAATTTGCTCTCTTCTATAAACTATTTTCTCGTCCATCAAATCCGTATTTAAGTCTAGAATTTCTAAATGCAAAATCATTTTAAGCAAGAATGGCAAAAGCCCAGAGATAGCAATTTTTTAGAATGAATACCGGTGGAATGTCCTACAAGGCGATAGGTAGACAACTTGCCTATCATTACACAGTGATCAGCCGTTTGGTAAAAAAAAACATGTAGCCACTCAGTATGTTAAGGATTGTCCTCGTTCGTTCGACCATCTGTAACAACCCAACGTGAAGATTGGAGCCTTGGTAGATATTTCAGACGAAATTGGTTTGCAACAAGCACCAGTCTTAAAAGGCAGTGGTTACCTGGTCTAATATGTCAACCAGAACAGTAAGAAATCGTTAAAAACCTGCGGGACTTACGTCAAGGATTTTCATAAAACTCCAGACATTTGAAGATGCCATCGCAGGAAGAGGTTGGCCTGGTGCAGAGCAAGCCAGAACTGGAACCTTCAAACCTGGAGACGAATGAATTGGTCAGACGAGAGTAGATTTTGGGTCCACGAAACTGATGGTCAAACCAGAGTTTGGAGGCATCGTAACGCAGCTCACACTCCAAGACGCATTGTGCCAGCTGTGCCTTTTGGTGGGGACTCAGTTATGGTATGGGGCTGTGACTCGCATGATTGCAAGCTGGATTTTTATCAACAATCAATGGTAACAATACTGGCGAAAAGTACACGTTTTCACCTGTAGTTGTGCCTCATTTTGACAACCACGAGTTAGCGTCAAGACCTTTATTGGTGGATGACACGCTAGACCTCATCTAGGGCAGTAAAGGCTTATTTAGAAAATCAATCCGCCAACACTCTTCCTTGGCAAACAAAAAGTCAAATCTCAACCCAATGGAGCATCTTTGCGGACCAATTTGGTAATCGAATACAAGCTTTGGAGCCTGCTCGACAGATAATGCAACAGTTAGAAGCTCACATGCACCGAGAATGGCGACAGACAACCCTTCATCAAATCAGACGTCTAACTGGCAGTATGCGGCACAGGGTTTGCGCAGCCATCCAGGCAAACGGTGGATATACCCAATATTGACTTTTCGATTATGTTGGGTCATGATTGACATTTTGTAATGTGATTTGACAATTCAATAACCTTTTTGGGTTTTCAATGGCAATACGGATTAAAGATAATGTTAAGATTGAAAACTATCCATATTTTGATGTCATAATATGTAAATTTAAAAATGTTATTTTACGGTGATAATCTTGTTTTCTTGTGCCCAATAATGCATAATTTCATTTGATAAACACGTTTAGATTGAATGGCAATTTATAATCAATCACCAGAACGTCGAATCTGAACCACTTGAAAAAACACGGGGGTACTTAACTTTTTTCTAGGTGTATATATCAAAAGATGTATATTTGATTGAAATTATTATGTCATCCCAATGTTGTTAATGACCAAGCTTGCAATTATTGTTAGTTCTGATGTTTTTTATCATGGCCAGAAAAAAAGTATAATAAAAAAGGAAGTCCCTGTATTGATATTGTCAACACATAGTGGCTCTGTTATCTTGTTTATTCAAAGAGACGTATTTTGATTGAAATAATCACCTAGTCTGACAGTCCTGCTGTTCGAAATATCGAATTTATTTCCAATTACAGACAGAAAGAAACATCCTAAAAGTTCGGCATTCCGAAGTTAAAACCAATTTATATTTGCAAAACATTGTTATAAGGATTGTATCCAATTGCTTTTGATCATAATAACAGCATGATTATTCCTTTGATTTCCGATTTCCACATAAGTACAAGTTGAAAAATAACATAGACGGACAGGGTGCAACTTATTGTTCATTCATAGCATCGATTTCACATTACTTCATTTTAAACTCAATTCTATTTTCATTTCTACTATAATGTTGGCTATTTACCGAACACAAACTTTATTGAGCGACAAATCTTCTACAAACAATCAAATAATGTGGTAACTCTGCCATGAAAACAACCAATCAGTTACTATACTAACCATGCAACGTTGCATTAGAAAAACACTGACCAACAAAAATCAAACCTTAATACATGGAAAAAAAATTATGTCCTAAAAGATTTTTAGGTCTCACTTTAAAGTTTACATGGAATGGCCCCTCAACATAATAATATCTTTAAAACATACGAAATGATCTGGTCGGGTGTTATGCATAGTAATGTACCTGATATGTTATTCTAACAGTTAAATATATGCGTTTTTAAATTTATAGCAAAAGTGTTCTTGGATTATGAATTTTGTGAATTAATATCAGTACACAGGCAATAGAAAGTCCCTTTTGACCAGAAATATTCATATGATGAAAAAAATCAATTTTCATGACACTTCATTCAGACATTTTTCTGAAAAATGTCAACGTTCATGAGGATATTTTTTGCAGCGGAATTTAAAAATTAATCATATTTCCTTTCCAACGAGTTACAACATGTGTGCTTCGGTATCCGTATAAGTTCAGGTCAAATCCTAGAACAATCCTTTTTTATAGTGCGACCATAGATTTGAATCGTGGTAATAAACTTTTTTATTTTGTGTATTTATTTTGTCCGTTTTCTTAAAAAGACAAAATGGACAATCTTCCGCAGGATTGCATGCGTCTCCATAAGTAGCCTGGGAAACATAAATAATAAGTTTCTCAAGTCAACGTCTGAAAACGGACTGAAAATGTTAACAAGACGAGATTACCAATATTAAATTGTTGATTAATTCAGCATTCTTAACAGTATAATATATACACAACGCACAAAGATTTCACCGATCAAGAATCATGGCTTGTAACAGGCGCATGCAACATGCGGCACTGTTGACATAGAGGCAAAAATAGACACTGAAGACACAATGGAAAAAATCCTACAAAAATGTCCTACCTATCTAAAGAAAAAACTTAAACAACAGAGATTCCTAATGATTAAGCTAACTAGTGAACAATACCCACAATATTTTTGAACATGCTTAGTGGACTCAATAGCGCTAACCATTATCTACACAATAAGCACAAGTCTACTAACCAAATAAGACCTTTCAACAATGTCGATAATAGAATCCTATACTCTATGTCAGAGTTTGTTGGAACGGGTAAAAACGTAATGAAAAAACCTGTCTGCCGCACTCTTATAAAATAGTGTTTTTTTGTAGGTCAAGTAGGTTGCAATAATACTTTTTAGCAATCTCGATGTATTTTAAGCTGCGGCGATTTTACATTGTAAAGTCAACCATTTCTTTGCCGGAAGCGGCTCTTTGTGCGCGCTAGCGCGAGACCGTACAACACATGGTCAACGCTGGGGAATAATAAAGTAATAAAACTAGAATAAGATAGCATCCAAAAATGGTTTGAGGCGCACAGGAATGGAAAATTAAAAGTTATTTTTCTTATATGAATCACAAGAGAAGGTCCGAATAAAAGAACTATGCGCATTTTTTCAAAATTACTTTATCTAGGTGAAACTTAAGCGCTCCCGCCCAAACGAAGATGGCCGACCCTCAATGTTAAATCTCCGTAAAGAATTCAGGGGCAGATAATAGTATGTAAAACGTTCTATCATAGCGTAAAACATAAACCTTTGATAAATAATAAATACAAAGGCAGAAACGCACAAATCATTTTATAAAGCTAGAAAATCACACTCCACAAAAGTCTGACATAGAGTATAGTAATGGACCTAAATGCAAAAGCTAAAAACAAAAGAAACACATTCTATCAAAATGTGTGTAGCTTTTTTATATAGCACCCGCAGGAATTTAACAAAAATTATCAAGCTATTAAAGAGAAAATATAGGTCAATGCAAGGAAATCCTAATTAAGTACATAATATTAGAAAATTTTCATCATTGCTGTATTTGTTTTGGAATTCGAGGAATAAACATGACCAGTTATGTTCGTTCCTGCAGGTGCGGGACGAAAGGTTGCACAATGGTAACAATATATTGCCATTTGTTGCTTAGTCCATAAAAATATGTAGCAACACTTACACCTCAACGTGAAACACACACCGATATTTTAGATTCTATTTTATGTAGCTTTTTCAAAACAAACGCTCCAGTATCCATCAATTACATATTTCCTACTACACTTTATAGGACTCATTTAATCAATTATCCCAGTTTGTGAAAGTTACAAAGACGTAGTATGGCTTCTGGAAATTTTAGACGATCAACTGGGATGTTGTACTTAAAGTTTAAAATAAAATGTTTAATTTCACATGAAAAAATTCCTTTCTTTTGATTAGGAGAAACGCTGAAAACAGTTTTTAGTTAACATCAGTTCGGCTTTGTAAAGAAATGTACTTCTCAATAGTCATACAACAGAAATTAAGTTCCATGGAAACAAAAGACAATTATAGCAATGAACATTACTGGGAGTATTTAAAAGAAAGAATATGGAATATATGGCAGAAAGACACAATCCACATCGTTTTCACAAATATTTAAAAGCATAATTTAACTGTGTGTAAAGCGCTTTTCTGGATTATCCTTCATCAGAGATGCTAGGGAAAATAAATAGGATAATCGGTCACACTTTATGAACCTCTGGTTACATTCGTGGACTAAATGAAATTTATAGTTCTCGACGGATTGAACGCCGATAAGCCAAACATAGAGACAACAATCAGGCTTTTGTACAAATTAAAATGTTGAAAAGATGTAAAATGTATCTTTCCAACATACATTCCAGTAACCGAAAATAAGTAAGAGCATACAACTGCACGAGGAAGCTTTCTACGACCTTCACACAGCACAATAAAAAACAGTACCCGAAAATAAATAAGAGCATAGAATCAGGGAATTTTACAAAAACCAATGTTTAAGAGATATAAAATATGTTTTTCCAACATACATTACAGAGCTTGAAAATAAATAAATGTTTACGGATGTGCGCCAAACAATATTGTAATAGTTTAATTAAAATCAAATGTAATGTAGTAGTTTGGCATGGTCAGTGTAAGGAATTCAAAGATACCAAAGGGGCAGACAGAAATCGTTGTCAGACGACAAACAAGACCATGGCCAACAAAATGAAACGAAAGACAAACTTAGAACACACAACACTACAATGAAAACTAAAGCAGTATCTATAGTTTTTATTCTTGTTAGATGCGTATATTAGTGAGTTCACCGTCATTATATCAATATTAAACTTATGTGTTGAATATAAAAATATATGAAGTCGTTAAATTTGTTTGTAATCTTTGTGAGCTTGAATTCACCAGAAACAAAAACCAAGTTCTTATATCAAGTAATTTGAACTTTGCCCAAATTCATCCTGGCGTTTATTTCAGTGTTAAAAATTTTCTCATTATTGTCCTTGAACAGCGAAAAAATAATACACAAAATTGCACTCTTGCATGATTGAATATTTATTTTAAGTGTTTTTTTTTTTCAAAAATATCTATCAACTTAAATTCGAGTTTATAATGATTTATGCTCTACATATAAAAGAAAGAGTTTGTCAGTACTCTACCCTCCCCCTAATCTTGGAGAGTGGTGTGACAAAACAAAAAAGACATTAAAACCAACTACTTAAGATTTAACTTTTTGAAGTCAATACATAGTATGGAGACAATAACAAATAAAACGATATACAACAAAATGTACGGACCTCGAAAAAGTACTCGCTGTTTCTGACACCAGTTGATAACAAACCTATATAAACGATTATGTTCCGTCTACATAAGCACTATTTGTAAGCTTCTTATTTGCTTTCTGATAAATTAAAGCCACCTACAATTTGCTGCGATAATGTGTTCTACTAAAATAGCCGGTAATTTAAGCTTACACTACAATAGCTGATAATTTCAACTGTTTCCTAATGACAAGTATATGTTTTACGGGTTTTCTTACATGTCTTAATATACAGAAGTAGCGGATTCTCAATGTCGCCTTAGAAATTTGTCGTTAATAGTAATCATACGTAAGTGTTGGAAATAATATTGACAGAAGTAGAACATGTAAAGATAATACTGCAATCTGTTGTATCATCAAAATTTGGCATGGTTTCTAGATGATATAGACATTCAATTAATTCCCAAGAAACAAATTTTAATTCCAACAACCAATTTATACGTCATTGAAATGATGCACGTGTGTAAATACATTAACGCTGTGAGACAAAATGTCAAAGATACCAAAGGGGCAGACAGAAATCGTTGTCAGACGACAAACAAGACCATGGCCAAGCATAAGAATTTCTTATGAGTGAATCGTCGCAATACAAAAAAAAATCAAATTTCCTTTAAAACTTCTTGAACATGAG
>JARWCS010352837.1:0-10988 GCA_034783895.1 Geukensia demissa
TGTTGCGATTCCCGATGATACGACTACAATCTATGGTGGACTCAAAGAAATTTGGTTGTTTTCCAATTCATACCTATGAAATAATATTACATTGTAAAGGCATTGGAATGTAAATCTTAAATGTGATTTTCAACAATGTGTAGGAGCTAATATTCAAAGAAATTTCAAATTTGCGCAAATAAATTCTCGCAATTTTATGAGCTTTTACTTTTAATCCGATAGCCTTCAAAGTATTTAAATTGACTGTTAAGTTATTTGGCATATTATTATCTGAAATAAATATGAAAAAAATGTGTAAGAAAATACCAAAGTAAATGTGATACAAGACATGGGAGACTAAGTTATGCGAAACATTCCTTTCTACATGCAGTATGACAATGGAAACAAAATTGTTAACTAGCAGCGATTGTCGAAATACCTTTGAATTAGGAAAAATTGAGATGTGGTATGATTGGCTAGGAAACAGTTACCCAAAATGTAATAATAATAGCTATTTATTTGTATAAAGTTGAAGCTGCTTCATACGAGTACAAAAACAAGTCGGCTAGTAGGGGTGCACAATTTGTGTCAATTGGAATGCCAACTGTCTGTTAAAAAAATCGGTCACCAAATTCTACAAAAATGTTGTCAATTAGAAAGTCAAGCATTTTGACAACATCACCTACACTGTATCTTATAATTGTACAAAGTTAAAGCTGATTAAAAATGTTTAATCACATATCTAATGACAGAATCAGTTTTACGTATTTACTAAGGATAAAAGGCTATTTCAACATTTAAGATATTACTTATTTCGCGACCAAATAAATTTAATTGCCTTATTTGTAAAAAGGGTTGCACTATGGAAACTCTAGGCCATTCTGCCATTGAGAAAAATCCACATCGTAAGGCAAGCTTTTAAAAGATGTAAACTAGGAGCAATAAAACAGAACAACAACATCCACTGAACGACAAGTTTGGGTGTTAGGACAGGCTTGTGAATATGTAACAAAGTTCAACATTTGTGTGAGCTCTAAATTATCCCCGTACCTGGAAGAGTGGATTAACAAAACAACGTAAAAATAAACCTTGCAAATTTACTCTGTTAGATTGAAATCGGATTGTTTATGCAAAGTGTGGATAGCCGTCTCATGGAAAATCATGGCACATCTCCTATTTTTATATGATGTGCCGACCTAGAAAAGGTATTCGGGTTCTGACAGCTAGGTTAAGGTTTAATTAGGCCATGTTCACACTCAGTGTAGTGTTGGTGTACTCTGGACGTAAAGAAAATAAGTTGGCGTTATCATTCGTAAAATTACGGGTTGACATGTTGCGTCAAACATGTTTTCTTTACATTGAATCGATTGTTAATGGAGTCCTTTTGTTGGCACAGTATACATTGGATTCTTCATTTCAAAATATAGTTCAAAAGTTTAAAAAGCAAAAAAATTACGTTTCCCGAATAACAATCAATAAGAAAGTATTTGTTTCGATTTATTTTGTTTTTCTCCAAAATAGCAGCTATCAAAAGCATATTAATTGTACTTTCTGGTCAAATGAAAAAGCTCTAAGAAATGTTCTACTAAAAACAATGCACAAGAGTATTACAGAACTTCGTTCGTATAATTTAACCGCTAAACGTACGAACGAAAAACAATATACGAGCAATACTATCGTGCGTGGGTAAACGACCGAACGAACGAACGCTCTAATCGTTCGTGGGGAAACAAACGAACGAACGCTCTTATCTTGTGAGGGAAAACGAACGAAATGACGCCACTATCGTGCGTGTGAAAACGAACGAACTACTTTTTTCGTTCGTTCTTTGGTTTTGGTTTTGAAAATAATTAAAACACCTAAAACATCTAAAAGTTATGGTGTTCTGCTGGTTTGTTCAGACAGAATAATGCAGATTAGAAAAAAAATACAAAGTGTTTACGACTGTATTTATTTTATTATTTTAATTTGTTCGTTTTATTGGGAACTTGTATGAATTATTACAAAGGATATTGGAATGTAACAAAATTTGTACAGTTTTTTTATTATACATGTCATATTTTATTGTACAGTTTTTTTATTATACATGTCATATTTTATATAAAATATGACATGTATAATAAAAAAAAATGTACAAATTTTGTTACATTCCAATATCCTTTGTTAAAAAAACAACGATATGTTGGTGTTTTTTGGTTTCTTTTGCTCAAATTCATTTGCCAAATTTGAAGTATTAAGCCGAATGAATTTTTACCACAAAGTCAATAATTTTGAAATATTGTGTTAATAATCTTACTGCACATTGTGTATTTATCAGTTATGTCCAGGCACATAAATTTTAACTGAAACAAACATAAATTATTAACATGAATTTATACCACAAATTTGTATAATTATAAAAGACTGTGTTGTATTGAAGCAAAAATAATCTGATTCTGCATTGCTTATTTATTTGTTAAGGACAGGAGTATGAAATTTAAATAAAAAAATTGCATAAATTGTTTAGTCGCATGAATTTATAGCACAAATTTGGATTTTTTTTCAACCTTGTTGCGAAAAAAATCTGTATTCTACATTGCGCATTCATCTCTTAAGGTCAGAATAATAAATTTTAGAATGAAAAATAGCATTACTTATGTAATAACATGAATTTATACAACAAAATTTGAAAATTTTTGAAAACTGTGCTAAACTAATCTGATTGTAATCTATTATGCCCAGGTGCATGAATTTGAACTAAAAACTAACATAAATTGTTTAGTCACATGAATTTCTGGCACAAATATGTAAAATTTGGAAACAATGTTTTGTCTCGAACTAAAAATAATCTGATTGTGCATTTCATATTCTTCTCCCAGGTTCTGAAGTATAAATTTTATTGAAAAATAGCATGAATTGTTTAGTTACATGAATTTATACCAAACATTTTACTAATTTTGAACAAATATTTGCTTGCGAACACAAAATTATATATGCACATTCTTTTCTTATTAAAGAATGAAAAATTGCATGAATTTATACCGAGAAATTGTGAAAAATGGAACAAATTTCTTGTATTTATTTTTAATAAAAAGTAATATATGAATTTTGTAGCTTATACATCATTTGTAATTATTGAGTTCAACAATATTAAGTTTTTTCTTCTGTGAAAACTTAAACAATTATGTGCTTTAAATTAGTTCGAAAAATAACATAAGGGTATATCAAATGCTCAAAAAAGATCTTCCTTTTAACACTGATATTTAAAAAAATATTGAAATATATTTCTATACGTTTTAATCGCTCTTTCGTTCGTTCGTTTTCCCTAAGCACGATGAGGGCGTTCGTTCTTTCGTTTTACAACTCACGATTAAAGCGTTCGTTCGTTCATTCGTTTACACGAAAAAAAACTAAAAACGAACGGATGATGCTGTCGTCCATGGGAAAAGTAACGAACGAATGAATCGTTCGTTTGTAAACGTACGAATGATCACTCTGGGCATCTTTGAGAAAACGAACGAACGAACAATAAACTCAAAACAAACGGACGATACGTTAAGTATTGGTTGCACAAAACCATAAGAACCAATCTTTTTACAGTTTTAGATTGGTCAGATAAAAATGTTTAGTTAGAAAATTTATTTGATCTTTTCGTTCGCCCATTTCTATTTGAACATCATACCTCCAAATTTGTTTTTTTCGCAGAAAATGTTATACTTTTGTTGAAATTGTAAAATGTCCCATGATATTTTGTCGAAATCATAACAATATATAAGTATAAGATATGAAATATTTAAAATTAGTTTATTAAGCAGCATTTTCAGAACATATACTAGTATCTTATAATCATTTTAATTGTCAAAACAAGAGATAACCGTATAGGTTAAACCTAAACCAATAGTGAATAACGCATTGTTGAAATTGTTAAAATGCTAAAAGATATTGAAATTAGTCTTACTGTCTAGCTGTAGTTGAAAGCACAATTTTTGTTGTCTAAATTTGTAATATTGTGGTGTATAAAAAAGGCCAAATTTTAAGTAAGGTGACGTGAACTTGATTCCGATGATGTTAGATAGATATAAAATGGGCAGTGAACAGAAACTGGTAGTAAAACTTACATTTTTATCCTTTCCGTTAACATTTGCTCTATTCTTAAGTAGCTCTTCTACAGCAGGCATATCACCTCTGATCGACGCCAAATGTAGAAGTGGTGTGCCGTCCTACAATAACAGTAAAACATGGTAGCAAGCTTAATTGATAAATGGTGTTTTAATATTAAATATTATGCCATATTTACACCACAAATGTCTGTACTCTGTTATTGATAGAAGAAGTTTCCTATTTGCGATTTTGTTGACGAATGCTTATTTTTATTGAAGTGTTTCGATTTGTTAATGTTCCTAATACCTTGCTGCTATTAGTAATTTCATCAAGGTTGGATAAAATTGTTTTTAACAATTTTAAAAACGTTTCACGATAAATTTCAATATATGATATTAAATGTTACATTACGATTAAATAGAACCTGTGTTGGGATGAGGGAAAGAGTTCTATGTCGAAATGAAAGCAACAAACACAGAATTTTAACTTAGATGCCATATCTCATCCTTGTCGGTTGGGAAAAAATCTTTTTTAAACCAAAAACATAGTAATGTATTTGGCAGTTAACCACTCATTTGTTACTTGCTGTTTTAAATAAGTATTTGTTCATATTTTCTTTTATTTTTATCAGAAACAAGATTTCTACTTCCTCAAGCGCAAATGAAATAATAGATCTTGTCTTTTTTCTTTAGCTGACTGATCATTATGCTCCCATTTTTTACTATTTTTAACTTCTAAATAAATCATATAAAAACAAGCCTACTGACAGGAAGTGCCAATACATAATCCAACTAATATCATTAAACTGTATAGCAACTTATTATAATAACTAGTTCCTAGTGGAGCAGGAGTTGCTTACCCTTCCGGAGCATCTGAACTCACCCTGGTTTTTGTAGGTTTCGTGTTATTCCAGCTTTAGTTTTCAGTGTAGTGCTGTGTGTTGTATGTTTGTCTTTCGTTTTATTTTGTTGGCCATGGTCTTGTCTGTTTTCCGACTTAACGATTTCTGTCTGCCCCTTTAGTATCTTCGAATTCCTTCAGATGTTGTATTTTATACCTTACTTGATGCCCCTTTAGCTCCTTCATACTGTGTTTATCTTTCCTTCAAAACTGACTAGTTGTTTTAGGAAACGTATCCGCAGGACTATCTTTATAACATATGTGAAAGATCTTTGGAGACAGACTGTCTTCTTTGCATGCAAAAGCTTACAATGTTGAACAGATATGGCGAAACTGCTGTTAAACGTCTGATATTGATATCTGATATGCGTATCAAGTAACAACCTTTAACCTTAGACATAGGAATATTTGATATTTATTTACATTTACTCTTATGTCAACAATATATATCAAAACTAAAA
Organism: Geukensia demissa; assembly: GCA_034783895.1. Lineage (NCBI taxonomy): Eukaryota > Metazoa > Mollusca > Bivalvia > Mytilida > Mytilidae > Geukensia > Geukensia demissa. The sequence continues at coordinate 5,421 of JARWCS010352837.1, forward strand.
GGATACCAAAGGAACAGACAGAAATCGTTAAGTCAGAAGACAGACAATACAATGGCCATTAAAATGAAACGAAAGACAAACATAGAACACATAAGACAGGGGATGCTTACCCTTCATGTGCACCTGATCCCACTCCTCCTGTTTTGTAAAGTAATTTGTAGATTCCAAGTCTTTGTTCCTTTTGTTTTATCTTTTTGTTTGTTTCGAATGTGTCTGGTCTCCTTGGACTATGCACTTTTGATCTTCCACATGGGTATTCTACACTGGACATTAGACTACATTAAAACACGAATTCTACAAAAACCAGGGTAAGTTCAGGTGCTCCGGAAGGGTAAGCAACTACTGGTCCACTAGTGACACCCATCGTGCTAAATGCTAGTTAATATCCTTTTTTACATATTTGTTGCATATGCTTTCGATTTATCTGATTCTGACTTGTTCATAATACGTTGCATTCAGGATTTGAATGATATTCTAGTTTTAGAAAACAGATGTGTTTTAGTTTTGAACTAGCTGTCAGAAACATTGAGCAATTTCCTGCTTATTTCTTATTGTCTTTTAACTGTGGATCGACTTCAAGAGTTAAATCCATACCATTGATCTTCATTTCGAATTAGACAATGGAGAAAGGCTTCACACAAAACTATATGACGAATGTAATGACATTATCTTTCCAATAGTCAACTTCTAGTTTATTGGCAGTGAAAGTCCAGCTGCCCCGACGTATGGCGTATACATCCACAGCTAATACGTTGCTGATCTTCTAGACAGAGCTGAGTTATTGACACCACGAAAATTGCTCAGACAGGAATATGTTGCTTCTCGGTTAAAGTCATCACTCCAGAAATTGTACGGTCGACACCACAATCTTGTCGGTCGGTATGGAATATCCGTTTTACAGATAAAGACGCACCTTTTCTTGTGAAGTTGCAGAGTAAACCAAAAAACAGGCTGATCGCTTTCTCCGACTGGAGAATGTGATCAGATGAAGCCTTCCCCTTTGCCGAACTGAAACAATGGACAGTAAAAAAGACCGGAACTGCTTACCATTCCAGATCACCAGAGTTCACCCCCAGTTTTTCGCTGGGATCTGCATTTTGCATTGCTGTATGTTTGTGTTTAGTTTAATATATATCTGTGTTATGTTCCGTCTTGTTCATGTTCTCGAGAGATTGTCGTGTCTGTTGACTTTCCACTTCTGTCTGGCCCTTCGGTTTTCGTTCGCTATCTCTGACCAAAATCATCATCCTGTCGTTTCATTTCAAATTCCTTCCAAGTCCCCTCTAAATATCAAATGTTTGCTCCCTATTGTATTTTAATGCTTTTTGCATTTTCTCAGTATTCAATTTGCCAGAAATGCCAGTATTCCTAAACCAATGATAATTTTGTTTATTAATTATTGATAAAATCTCAAGTGATATAACAATCAGCAGTCATATCTCATCTGACAATATCAAAATTTTCATAATTTATTTGTTTAAAACTGAATATACTATAACATATTAGGAAATAAAAATCAAAACACATGATGCGAACTCCCGTTTAAGAGCTGCGTTATATTGAATATTTTTACGTTTAGTAAATATCTTATTAAGGAGATATGAAAAACACATTCCGAACAGACAATACAAACTCAAAACAAATAAAACTTAATAGCTTAGGACTCCACGAACTTTACATACAGATCAGGTTCTCTGGAAGTGTAGGAACCAAAGGGGAATCTAGAAATATCAATTTTTATCTTTCACGAAAATTCAAGACACGTGCAATGAATAAAGAAAGTTTGTTGTCTGTTTCAATGAAAATTGGTTAGATTATAAAAGATATATACAAAGTGGAATTAAAACTTAAGGGGAATATTATTGTTGAGACAGGAATGAAATTTTAAATACAGCCACTAAATTAAAATTCGAACAATTTTCAATAAAACAAAATTTACTATTGAACTATTCTGTTATATAATTTATGTCATTTAATGTCCTATAAATACATTGAAAAAAGAATCAGCAATGGATTTCACAAAGATTCGTAAGTTTAGAATTGATCGTAAGTTTTTACGTTACAATATTATTTTAACTGTTACGTCATACACTTACGACCAATTTCAAACTTACGACCCTTTGTGAAAAGCATCTCAGGTCATGAATCAATTTTAAAAATCTCAAAACATCCACGAATATCTGTGTAATTCCCATTTATACATCTTTGTTCAAACAAATTTTGTCAGTACCCGGATGAATTAAATTTTTGTGTGTCCTTTACCTGCCCGAATCAACCGTGGATCAATCATAAGTTTTCGGTCCAAGACTTATAATCTGTTTTTGTGAATTCTCTTGCTGCCCTCAAAACACCCTTAAATATATGTGCCATTCCTATTTCATATCATTGTTCCAACGAAGACTTTTGATACATGGTCTCCAAATCAGTCTTTAAGCAGCCTGTCTGCTTTAACCGACTTTTGTCATCTTTGTATATTGGTGTCAATATTCTCATTAATTCAAAATTATATCAGTTCAACTGTAAAAAATTATTAAAAATGTATACAGTATTTCAATTCATATTGCTTTCAAAACTGTCGCATATAATGATTTTAGAACCTCCATCATTATAAGAATTACTGTAGAGATGCTCAGCAAATTTTAGTTTGGTTACTAAAAAGATATATTCCAAATACAGTCAGTCCAAGCAAGCTCCTAAACATGTGACTTTTGTTCCATATTTCAATCTTACAACGTAACAAGGCGCCGCCTTTAAAACAACAAAACATATATGATAAAATAAAAATGATCAAGAAATGAAAACAAAAATGAAATATTGTTTCATCAAAAAGAAGTCCAAGCTACCAATTTCTCAATCTCACTACTTTCACGGTGGTCAATTCATTACCCGCGGGGGGGGGGGGGGGGGGGTCCAAAAATAAATCATTGTACCTCAGGTGGAGATGGAAGTATGCTCCTTTTGCAGATAATTGAAATTTTAAATACTATTATACAGTAAATTTAGGAGAAATAGAATAAGTTCTCGTTGTCATTAATTTTGTCAGGTAAACTTCAAAATTTTTCCCAGTGAACATGAAAAGACAGTTAATATCGTTGTTATTTTAAGAAAAGAAAGAAAACTCGAAAATGCGTTTTTTGACCATCATTCGTGTTACATAGTTTCTTAATCTGCATATTCCAAATTTGGTTTGTGCTATATCTTGACCTTAACTTTACAAGGCCTACATTAGCTGTAGATTCACTGTTATGAAAAATGTTTTGTTCGTATATACTACACTAGACTCAGACGAGGTTTTCATCGAGACATTACCTTTTGCATATCTGGGAGTCTGTATTTTGAAGATTTAGTATTGATATCAGTAGTAAAATATTTTATCATTTTAAACGAAAAACAATAAAGGTGTAAACTCAAATATGTTTGCAGATATCGAACGTGACAAAACTGGAACATTAGGAAATTTTAACATTGATGGATCTAGAATTTTACTCTAATCAACAACTTAAAATCCTAACAAAACCATAATCGTTTGAATCATGTTTTTTTCAAATGTGGCAAAAAATAGTTAGCTTTCTTCAATAGGAGTTAAAAATGATCATGGCTAAATAAGATAAAAACTATTGTTTACTGTCGAATTTCAGTAACGTGGAACCCTATCAGTTTAATTTTCATTGGTTCTAAAAAGGCTAAAATCACCATGGTTTGTATAACAGAGTTCTTGGTTCAGTATATTGTTTCAGCAAGGGAATTTGCGGGGAACCAGAAGAATTTTGAAAATAATTTCTCACTTTTTGAAAGACCTAGTGCGCGAAAAAAAACTTTGTTTCCTGACAACTGAAAACAAATGACTTAATGCCGAAAAATCCTCCTGCCTAACGATACAGTTCAACACGTCGTCCCAAAAAACCTTTAAAAAATATGCGCTGTGCGACATCTATTGATATGTCTTTTCTAATTTGCAATTTTCCTGATGATTTATTTTCATTTTTAAAGCTGATTATGCAACATTCAACCCCTGCAGTCATTCTTACGTGATATTACCTTTCTCTTTTACAACATTTTCATCTAGTAACATGTTGCTATCTGACATCATCACAATAACTGTAAACAAGACTATGGTTGCTAGGAGACCAGCACCAATCAGATACACCTTTCTGTTATCAGATTCGTCCAGGAAATAAATAACACCACTGTTGATAGTTCCTGCCACAGCCATTCCACCCTATAAAAATTTTAAAAAGTGATAGATTGATTAACAAATTTATTAGGGTTAAAAGGTAGCCACATTTTAAAGGTAAAAACAAACCGAACGTTAAAAATGCAAATGTACAATAAAAAAAAATTAAAATGAAAATAAAACTTAAGGTCTCCCAAAGCCTTCGTCAAGGGAAAATGAAAGACAAAATAATAATAAAACATGGCTTCACATATGACAGGAACTTACCACTGTTTACCATCGAGTCGTATCAATCTCGAATCCACTCAAGAGACACAGAAGTGTATTGTTAAACGATAAAAATAGGTTTCGAATATAGTGCCCTTATAGATGCAGTGTTTAATTTTACATGATTGATGTTTGGCTCCTTTGGGAACGTAAAAAGATAGGAATCAATGAAAAAAACTGGATTAGGTAAATACATGCGACAGACATAGGCGAAATACAAGAGTTGTGATAGAAAGGCGGACGGATAAAAGTATTGATGTTAAAAAATGGCTGTTAATTTACAATACGCCATTCATAAAACTTTTTTAACATTCATACCACGCGGTGTAAGAATGCCCAAATGATTGATAATCCTCTGTTCACGAAACTGACGCAGTTTCTCGCCAGTATATGTCTCCACCAGGACGGTGACCCGCATATCACTTTTGCTATGAAATTTACGTCTCAAATGTTCGCCGACAAGCAACTTCAGTTTCGTCTGAGTATAGATGTTTATTGAAGCGATAAATTTATCGGCTTTATCCAACCCATAATTTTGGAAGACAGACAAGACCGTGGATAAGACTGGACATAGACTGTCTTCTTCGCATGCAAATAAGAAGTTGACAATGTTGAAAAGATATGAAAAACTGCTCTTTTACGGTTAATTTTGATATATCTCATATGCACATTTCATCAGTAACACTTAATCCAAAACAATGGAAATTTGATATTCCTTTATATTGACTTTTTTGTCAATAATTAATATCAAAACTTAAAGGATACCAAAGGCAGACAGAAATCAGTAAGTCAGAAAACAGAAAAGACCGTTGGCAAAAAATGAAACGAAAGACAAACATAGAACACACAACACTACCCTGAAAACTAAATCTGGAATAATACGAACCCTACAAAAACCAGGGTGAGTTCAGGTGCTCCGGAAGGGTAAGCAACCAAAATAGATAACTAGATTGATTTCATTGATACCTTAATAATCATTAAATTACGCAATACGTTTTTAATATCAAACTTGTACAAGGTAGTAAAAAAAATGATGGTCTTTGCTGTGATCTGAATAGGTGCTGTCTGCCATGCGGTGGGTATGCTAGTTTTTTCCCTGAACCATCATACAGATAATCGTCAATATA
>JARWCS010352867.1:0-10988 GCA_034783895.1 Geukensia demissa
GGGGACCAATGTTCCACCAGCAGAGGTATCGACCCAGTGGTTTCAAAATACAAAATTACCAATGTTAAATAAATATGAAGAATTGGCTTCCCTCTATTTTAATTTTTCTTCAAAATCTTTATAAAACCTGGCTATTGTCCACTTATCCAATATGAATAAATTATAATCTTCGATGACTTGTTCACCGCGTTCTTAAACCGAGACCTGAAGATACTCGATTGTTCTTACTGTTCAGATGACCTTTTATGACATCCATTGTAATTCCTGCTTAGCAGTCGTTAATCATTATGAGATATATCGAAGATCTAGAAAGGTCATTTGAACAGAAAGTAAAATGGAGAATAAGATATTGCTTTTAGAACGTTGGAGATAAGCTAACAGAGATCCCTTTGCGATCAGAAATTACTGAGTCCCGCCTTCTTTCCCTACTTTACTTTAAGACTTTCCATCTTGTCATGACAGCTTGCAAACTAGGCAGATACATGTAAGTCAGTTCTAAATCCCTGTTTTGGGGGTTCTCATCTCTGCTGTTAACCCATTCAACATGCATGTAGGTTGCTTTACCTGGGATAAATCCACTTTGGATTGATTTAAGTCTACACTTAAATGCAAATTTCTGATGAAGTTAATAATAGACTGATAATAAAAAATCTCAGTATTAGGGAAAGGACTTTAAATAAAAAGAGTGTTTTTTAAATTTGGGTGAACTTTAGGTATCCAGATAAAGTGTTTTTAGAAAGTTATGCAAAAATCAAATTCTAACTAAAAACTCATTAAAATGAGGAGGTATCGCTGATCTGATACTGCGCCATTAGAACAAATTAAAATATATTTTTTAGGTCATGATCTATGCTCATTTTAACATGGTAGACTTTACATTTTTAAAATTTTAAACCGAGAACATTATTTTGATTTTAGTAGGAGATAAACCAAATGAACCCAAATGACAAGTTATTAACCCCCTTATTGATTTCTGCGTTGAAATCGATGGTTCATCTGGCTAAGCTGTTTTAAAGGATATATTTTTTCTTTCTCCAATCAGAAACAAGAGATTTTTCAATGAGCCGCGATTGATTTTTGACAATGACAATAAACAGGTAAAGGATCTTATTTCAATGCTTTCTGCAAAGAATAGTCTGCTTAACTTGACGGCTTTAAAAAAATTCTTAAATATTTTGTCAAACCAGAAACAGTTATATGTTTAACATTGGAGCAAAATGAACAATCTCTACAAAAGACCTCACAAAAATGCTGCATATTAAAGTTTAGTTGATATGGTTAGGCACTTACGAAGTAATTGACATATGAAAACAAGGACTATCAATGCCAATCAGAAACAAGGACTATCAATGGCAGCCATTTGTCAGAGAACTGTATGCAAATAATATTGAGGTCTATGCATTGTTCCTTCAGGCCAGGTTTCAGTTCGTATTTTATAACGGTTTCAGATGAGGTGATCTGTAAAGATTATACAAAAGAAAAAAACTGCCTGTGACAGTAATGTTAGTTGCATTACCGGGACAATATAAGGAAAATTTATAAAGGCAGTCCCTTAAACATTATAGCTTGTAATTTCAGAGGGGAAGATTAAAATGTAAATGTTAACAGACAAACGACGGCCGCATAGTGATGGCAAAAGCTCACATGGACTTCTGCCAGGTGCGCTCAATGAAAAATCTGGACGGAGGTTTGATATTGTTGAAAATTAAGGAATTGTTATATTGTGGCCTTGCTCGTTATTAACATTGATTCATATTTTGAAATTAATTACGGTTTTTATAGTGTCTTTAGAGTAAAAAATATATACAAAAATCCTGGTTTAAGGGGAAAATTTAGGTCCTTTCAATTCAAATAGTCGGTCTAAAAATTTATGTATTTACCGTCTCCAAAATACAAGTAAAGAAGGTCCCTAAATTACATCTATAAAATCATAATCTCAAATGTGTCTTCCAGAAAAAAATCTTACAAAAATAACTTTTCATGTAATACAACTCTAGCCAGTCACTTAAAATTAAACGCTGAATCATGGTTGTTCCAATTGTAGTAAGTATACTGAGGTTTCCAGTCTTTGTCATCGTCGTCGTCTTCAATGGCGCCAACCTTATTTCCGGATGGTTTATTTTCCTTTTCCGACTTGTCCTTTGTATGGTTAATAGTAAATGACGCAAAAGATGGTCGAGCTAAAAAAATCAAATGTTTTAAACATGAAAGGTATTCACATGTGTATCAGACATCTGAGTAATAATTTTGTCTGAGTTTTGAGTGTTTTGCCATGTAAACACATGAATTCGAACCCGACTTCACGACAATTTGGTTTGTGTCTTTTGAGTCTCCTATTATTGTTCAGTAAAAAATATTTTGTATTATACAAATTTTGTGCAAGAAGCACCTTTCTGGAATCTGGCGGATTTGAAATTTATCAACCGTAGTTTTCCCAAGACAGTTGCAATCCTGACAAACTGTTGCGTCCTTTACTACCTATTCTAACCTTAATAATAACATGATTTAGCCATAACTTTGCAAAAAACAGTCATAATGCCATAGTTAATTAATAATTTTGGATGTCAACCAATCAAGAAGACCGTAACTGTCCCATTTATCTAACCTTACGCACTGAAAAAATATTTGAAGTAAACTTACGCATATTTTCTGGAAGAGATAACGGTGGTGGTGCTGGCAGGGCTCCATTTTGCATCATGGGACTTGGATTACCATAAAGCTTTGCTGTCGCCTCCAAAGGAATACTTCCAATTACAATATCGAGAGGAATCCTTAACTTCGTTGCTATGCCACTTGGAGTCAGGTTTAACTGCAAAACATTTTCTCCTAATGTCATGAAGTCATATTTGGCTTGCAACCATTTCGTTATTAGGTACACAATTATATTTATTAACTAGGTACATGGTTAAATATAGAAATGGGTCATGTGGTATGATTGTCTACGAGCCCGCCATAAAAAAAGTCCAGATAACAAACAATTGAACATTTGACATGTTTGAGTTGTATACTCTGTTTTGTTTTTTGTACTGGAAAGTATGTTTGAAAGGTACAGTTTACATCTTTCCAACATTATGATTAATTTTGTAAATTTCTGTTATTTGCTTTGATTAAGTCATGAACTGTATTTTTCTTGTTTATTTGATTGGAATTAAACGCCACTTTCAACACTTTCCAGTCATATCGCGGCGGTCAGTTTTACGGTGGAGGAAGCCGGTGAGTCCGTAGAGAACAAACTACCTTGGGCAGGAAACTGACAGACATGATCACGTGCTGTGCGAGTCGAACGCATCATTTTTGTATAGTACAAAGTCAGACGAGAACCCATGACTTCAAGGTGGTAGGCTTCAGTAATCAATGAAAGTTATGTGTTTATTAGCGAAAATTTTATTAACTTCGAGCGAAAATTTTACTAACTTCAAGCGAAAATTGTACTAACTTCCAGCGAAAATTGTACTAACTTCAAGCAAAAATTGAACTAACTTCAAACGAAAATTGAACTAACTTCAAGCGAAAATTGAACTAACTTCAAGCGAAAATTGAACTAACTTCCAGCTAAAATTGTATTAACTTCAAGCGAAAATTGTACTTACTTGAAGCGAAAATTGTACTAACTTCAAGCGAAAATTGTACTTACTTCAAGCGAAAATTGTACTTACTTCAAGCTGATAATCTACATCCATAATACTGCATGCATTTAGATTGGACAATGGTAAGGGTGGAATCGGTAACTTATCAGCCCAACTTTCTGTATCTCCTTTTGCAACTTTTCCAAGTTCCAAAAATGTCACTTTATCTCTCACTTTCCTCTCTTTGGGTTTCTCAGGGACACAACAATCGCATGTCTGTTCTTTAGCTCGGAATTTTGAAACCTGTGCAAAATATTTGAATTTTTTAGAATTTTTTGTAAACAATAAAATCACTTAAAGCCAATTGAAAGGAGTAGGTACGTTAAGCCCCATATTTGGCCCAAATTTTAGATTTTGTGACACAAAAATAAGTTGTTGTGAAAATGCTGTCCAATAATCGTCTTTTAATAAATCATTTCTTTTTCTTGTATACTTTTCGTCATTTCGACAAAATTAAAGGGTATATTTAACATTTTCGGTAAAAATACTCAATTTTTTTAGGTGTTTTGTTCAAAATAGATATGATCACACAAAAACATCACGAAGATATTTCAACCAAATATTTGTACTTGATAGATCTTTATTTGTGCAAAGTTTGGTTGTGACGTTTTTTGTGATCTATATTTAAGTCGCCAAAATAGTATCAAATATTACATCAAATTAATAAATCTTTTAGTATTTTCACATTTTAAGCATTTTCTATGGGTCATGTGACCATTGTAGAACTAATTAAACTAAAAATTATGTTGGGTTTTCTTTTAATAGACATTATTCAATACAAAAATATAAAATAATAGATATTTACCAATTTTCATGTTTTAGCCAAATTCTTGGGCCAAAAATGGGCCGTAACGACCTTCGTCCTTTGAGACGCTTTGAACAGAATTTACCTTGCATATGTAATTTTTGCTTAACTAAAATAACAGTTGTGCTAGGTGAATAATTGGAAGGAAATTTTCATCAACTGTGTTTTAGGGTGTAAGTATTTTTATGGTGTTCTTTATGGGTAAAAAATAAAAAAAAAAACATGATGGGTACGGGTATATCCATATGCCATCTGTCATTTTTAATACAATAATTCAAATTCTTTTTTATATGGCACTAGCTACAATGATGTTTATATTTGCGTCATGAATGTTTTTGGCGTAGTTGCATGCAATATTAATTCAATGAATTTGTGAAGAAGTCTTTTAATAAATAAAGTATTGTATTAGGATAAATTAACTTATCCCCTCGTTATTTTTACTTATCTCTAATTTCATGCGGTTTCATGCCTATGTTTTTTAAGTGATGAAGGGATTTTCAACGCCGCGTTCTCTTTTATTGAATTAGATAGCAACATCTTGCATTGGTAAAAGGATAACCATATTGCCCAAATCTCGATAGTTAAAAAATTAAATCTCGATAGTTAAAAAAATAAATTTCTCTATAGTAAAAAAAAAAATTAAATCTCCATAGTCTCGTTAGTTGAACCTTCAAATTTGTAGCAAATTCCCGAAGTTCAAATGTTCAAAATTACAAAATTATTGTAGAAAATACAATTATAAACCGCTTAAATTACGACATGTTTATTATTCTGATTTCCCCGAGACTCTGAATACTGTAGTGAATACATTTCTATAAGCAGTATTTCCTTGAAAAAAGAGAATTATTATGTACCAATACATCTGTAAGTCCCTTCATGGTTTTCCAAAAATCACATTTCCTAGCTTATATTAAGCATTGCTATCAGTATTTAAGATCTACATATGACAGATATTAATGACTACGAATACTCCAGTAGTAATGACATGTAAAAACATAAATAATCAAATTATCACATGCAAAGATGAAATTGTTGATGAATACCATTTTTTCTTAACTGTAAACAGAGCGTAAATTTGAGAAAAAGCTATTTATAAAAATAGATAAAGTAAACCCTAGTTTTAACCAATATCAACTACTGGACAAACTAAAATATATACTTTCTCCAAAAGCTGAACTTTTGCCAACAGTATGTGATTTTTTAAAGCAGTCATTAGAATTGCGAAATTGAGGTCCATGCCGGTTAAAAGTTACACAATTCATATATATACAAGTTTACATGCATTTCTTATGTTCAATCTATGTTTTTATGTGTGTCCTGTATATTGTATTTGTATTTGCTTGGCCCATATGGGTGTAATTTGCAAATAAAGTTATTATTATTATTATATTTAAAAATGGCGAACAAATAACAATAAAGGACTAATTAAAGAACTTCAACAACTGGACTACAGGTTTCAGGCTTGGGACAGGCACATAAGTATGTGGCGGGGTTAAACTGTTTGGTGAGCGCTCAACCCTCCCCCTAACCTGGGGCAGTGGTGTGTCAAAACAGCAATAAAACACACTATAAAAATCGGTCGAAATGGATTTGATACTGAAAACCAACAACAAATTATACAATTATAACTAATACATGATATCACAAAAGTATCGACCTAGAAAGAGTACCCGCAGTTGCTGTCTGCTATTTAATATTTACATTTCAAGGAGTAACCTCTCATCAATAGCACTAGAACCAAAAACATAGGAACTCCAAGATCCAAACATAGCAAAAGAAGCACCCAAATCCAAACAAGTCGAAATAGGAAGCCAAATCCGACAACAGGGACAACTACTTAGTGCAATACTTTTCGGGGCCTTTCCGTATTTTCAGTGATTTACAAAATTAACAAATGCAGCAAATTTCTTTAAAACATTGTTTGATAAATTCCAAGTCAGACAAGTCTGACAACTAGGCGAGCGATTACCCTTCTGGACATGATTAACCAGCAGAGGTATCGACCCAGTGGTTTCAAATACAAAATTCCCAATGTTGAATAAATATGGGGAATTTGGTATGCTAATATGTACATTGCAAGAAGTAACCTCTCATCAGTAGCATTAGAACCAAACAATAGGGAGAGCCAAGATCTTAACATAGCAAAAGAAGCACTGAAATCCAAACAAATCGAAATGGAAAGCCAAATCCGACGACAGAGACAACTACTTAGTGCAATACTTTCGTGGCCTTTCCGTATTTTCAGTGATATAGATTTTTTTAATGCAGCAAGTTTCTGTAAAACATGGTTTGATAAATTCCATGTCAGACAAGTCTGACAACTGGGTTGATGAATACCCTCGGAGACATGATCTACCAACAGAGGAATCGCCCCAATGGTTTCAAATACAAAATTACCAAGTTAAATAGTCATGTGAGCTTTGGCCATCATTTTGCGTCCGTCGCCCGTCTGTCAACAACCACAAAATCTTCTCAGAAACCGCTCAGTCAATTTGGACAAGACTTTGGTGGAATTGTCCTTGGATGCTCCTCTACCAAAATAATTTCAGGCACCCCCGCCCGCCTTCCATGTTGGTTTTTACTAAAATAGAAAAAAGGGTGGTACATTGCTGGAAACTACAGATCCAACTGCAACCAAACTTTGATGGAATGGTCCACTACTAACCTGTGTAATGCATTCAAGCCCACCAATCAAGATGACCACCACAGTCGAACTTATTTTATTTAACCATATGGGAAATTAACTTAAAAATCTTCGTGTCTACAACTATTAAGCCATTGCAACCCAACTTTGGTCTGATGGTCGGTATATTGTCCTCTTCCAAAATTGTTTGCAGCATCCTGTTGCGTGTACCAAGGTGACCACCACAACCTAACTGAGTTCAACATAGGACCCTATGGGAAATTCACTCAAAAATCTTTTTGTCAGAATTTACTGAGCAAACTGCAACTAAACTTTAGTGGACTTCTACCAAATTTGTTCCCGACATCCCCGACCACCAACCTTGATGGCCACTGCTGGCGGAATTAATTTAACATAGGAACCAATGGAAAATTCACTTAAAATGTTTTTGTATGAAAATTCTAAGTTAATTACAACAAAATGTTGGTGCAATTGCCTTAATATAGGCCTCTTCAAAAATTGTCCTGCAACCCAACCCGCCAAAAAAGGTGGCCGCCACAGTCAAATTTAGTATAACCTAGGACACAATGGGAGACTCACTTAAAAATCTTCTTGTTAGAAACTACTGAGATTATTGCAACAAAACTTTGAGTGGTGCTCTTCCATTTCTGTGTGCAGCTGATTCCCCCCCCCATCAACCAAGATGGCTGCCTTTACTAAGAATAGAAATTGGGGGTTATCTTCTTGTCTCTTACAACTGAGCCAATTGTTACCAAACTTTGATGGAATGCCCAATGGTCCTAGATGGTGTTCTGTTAACATTATGTTCTGCATCCCAGCCTCAGCCAAACCTGGAGCTTCTGGTTAAAATTTTAGGTCAAAGATTGAATTTAAAGAATTAAGCAACTGGACATCAAATGAGGTGGAAGTTTATCTTCTTAATGTCACATGCAGGTTAATGTGCCATTTGTTTGTGATTGTATCTGAAACTATTAACCTAGATGACATTTTGAACTTTTCCCCTTATGATATTGATTGTATAAGTTGCCTGTGCATCATAATTAAGCCTTTCTGGCTGGCTGTTATTATATGATAGCGTTGTACATAATGTTATTTATACAGGTTGCACTATAATAAATCATTCACTCATATAGCTTTTAAGCTGAAGTTTAAAGTTATCAAGCAGCTGAAGGGACCCAAGATAAAAAGCCATTAGTATCTGGGGATTTGACCTTCTGACCGAAGGCTGACATCAATGAGCATTGTAAACTTAATGATGCAGGATCAGACAGATCTACTTATTGGATAATAGGACAAGGATGTATTTTGCATACATCACTGTATAATTGACAATTTTCTAAAACAATGGCAATTTTATAATACATTCTATGATTAAAGTCAGGGGCATAGCCAGGATTGTCCACAAGAGGAGTTCAATTATCCCAAGAGAGTACAATAATATTCAAGGATTAAGAATTGTCAATGAGAAAGCATATTGAGGTTCAATACAAATGAAAAATAAATGATCATTTATGTTTAATCCTCCATATACTGAACACCAATAGAAATGCAACAACTGAAATTTTTAATTTTTGGTGCATTAATATTTGTTTGTGCTTGTCGTATAAGTTCTAGTAGAAAACCTATATAAGAGACCTGAAATGCTTAGTCAACCTAGAAAAGACAAGGCAAAAAGGCAAACAGAAAATAAAAATTAACCGAAAATCCAAAATGCACAGTGTGTCTACATGTAATCTCTTCCCAATAATAGCATGTAAACACATGGTAAAGATTTTAATAATCATTATAAATATTAAACAAACAAGCTTTTGCTACATTATATATTATATTGTATAAAAATGGTAAACTTAACATATTATTCTATATAATAATATATTTTTTTTAAATAACAATCAATTTATTAAATAATATAATATAACATTTGCATAAAAAATGGAAACATTTCCTCATTATTATTTTAAGCTAGCAGTGTCTATAAGTATTACTGGAATGAATATTTCAAGACAAAAAAGTTTGTCACTGAAATTCTGCAGATCTATCAATATCACAATTTAGTGTAGAATTAACAACTTTTGTCACTGCTGTAGAGATTGGTCCTTGTGTGCTGGGCAAAATGAATTAAGTCATCCTATAGCCATGATAGCTAAAAAAGCATGAGCACAACAAAAAAATTGCCCCAAAAATAGCATTCAGCCCAAGGTCTTTAAGCTACAATATTTTAGCTTTAGTTGTTCATCACCTGTCGTTGTAACTGAATTGATACCATTGCCATCAATTCTTATGTGTAAACAAACACCTGTGCAAACCTATATCTTATTGCACCACAGAAGTCAAGAAATGCAACATCACACGTCACTTGTCATAAAAAGACCTCAGCTGTTTTGTCATCCAATAAAAGTTTGTTTTTTGGTGTGGGCTTAACCATTCCATTTGGTACAGATTTAATAGATTTGTCTGTAATTTCATCATCAGAATCGTCAGACACGGATAAATTTCTGAACTTTTTACTTGGTATATTATGCTTTGCTATAGATGGAACTTGCATGTTCATTTGAGTTTGCATGGCAATGTCATTTGGAGTATCATCTAAAACTATGCCATCATCATAGGCTAACTGTCTTGCATTTTCAATAACCCCAACAAAACTTCTCAACCCTGGCAGAAACTGGAAAATTTGTTTGAACACTGATAAACGTCCTCGCAGCAGTCGTATATCATTTTCTTTCTCTGATAAAATTCGTTGTTCTTTCTTTCTTTCCTGTTCCATGTGTTTTATTTTTTCTGTTAGTTCCTTGATTTTTGCATCTTTTTCTTTGCGAAGATCTTGTATTTGTTTACAATATCGTTCTTCATTTTCCTTTATTATTTCTTTACATTCCTCAAGACTATTTTCTAAATACGTGGAATGTAGGTGCATCTCATGTAAATGTTTATTTGCTTCTTCAATCGTGGTTCTACTAACCATTTTGAAGTTAAATAGATGCAAATTATAGAAATATCAACTTCTACAACATTGTGAGGTGGCAGGTGGTAAAGTGAAAGCAACCATTGCAAAGTGTTCATTTTCATCATTTTTTTGCAACCGGAGTTGATATCTTTTGTAATCAAAATCAGTTTTGTGTACACATTTTTTCCTGTTATAAATTAATGATTTTGTCGTACAAAATTATATTATATAGACTTGATCTATGAAAACCTCAATTTTGTTATGACTAAATTCATATTTGTAGACAAAATTCATTTGTGTCAAACAAAATTCTATTTTGCCTTGATACAATTCAGTTTTTGTCAAATATGTATGCAAATATAAACTCATTTGCATAGAAAATTTACTTTTGTTACCTGATATCGAAATTTAAAAAAAATAAATAAAAGTCAATTTTCTGTAGAAAAAAGGGTTTTGTTAGATGTCATACAAATATATATTTTTTGTTACAATTTTAAAACTCAATTATGTATCACAAAAGTCAATATTGTACGCAAAATTTGAATCTTGGTATGCAGTATACATTTTGTTAATCTGAAGTTAATTTTGTTGAGAAAAACTCACCCAGTTTGTCTATACAAAATTGAATTTCGATTAGAAAACCATAAGTCTCACTCAGCATCCCGTAAGTCAGGGGTTTTGATTCCACATCCGCTCCCTTTTCTTTGATTTCTGAACGGGGAATTGTGGTATAAAGAGTGTAGAAATCAAATATTTCAAATGATGGTATTGCAAGAGGAAAGGGACCTTGATTTTAGGCATTCTGACAGATCTTTGGATTTTTTTAGAATTCATTCACATTTGGAGTTTATGTCAATTTTATTTGCTCGTAAAGAAACAAACGGGATTATAGACACAAGTTTGGCCAACTTATGCAGTCTTCTCCCTTATAAAGGTTAAACAATAACAAGAATATACATAGAGCAT
>JARWCS010352878.1:0-10987 GCA_034783895.1 Geukensia demissa
ATGACCAGATGAAAAGTTTGATGAAAATATTTTTTGAAGCAGCAGGGAATCTTCTTCTTTTCACTCAGAATGTTACTGATATTGAATTCCATCATCTACCAAGAAATGAATCTGACCCTCAAAAGGCAAGTCTTTTATTCAGTGTCCGTAGACAGTTCATGCGTTTTCTTGAAGGTCCAAACATCAACACTCCAGAACAAAATACATTTACAGTTTTAAAAGATTTTTCTACAGATCTAGAAAAATTGAAGAAAAGACAAGTAAATACCGTTTCTGAAGTTCGAACAAGCGTTTTGTTAAAAATAAATGTGGATGCAGAAACTGACAAAGTGAACACATTTGGTGTAACAAACAGTTGTTCATCATGTACGACCTGGTTTGTTACATGGGCGTCGGGAACTGGAAAAAGTAAAGAGTTAGCCCTGACCACCTCTGTAAAAGGTGTTCTTCCTTTAGCAAGTGTTGCATGCCCAGTGGAGGAATTGGATAGAGGATTGCACAGGACAGTTTCATTGGAACATTTACCTTTTGGTTTCTACCGTACTGGTCATGTGTTTTGTTATCTTCCTCTTCCAGTTGAAACGCCGTTTCCAGTACACATCAATGGTTCGTTTGCTGTAACATCAGATCGTAGAAGACTTTCCTGCCAAACTACCGACGATAAAGATTCGTTTGACAGTAAATGGAATGAAGCACTGATGAAAGACGCAGTATGTAATGCTTATACACGCTGTATTGAAAATTTGAAGCACATTCAAATTGAACCGAAAGAAGAATATTGGAAGGTTTGGCCTATCTTATTAGGTAAAACAGACAACCAGAGTAACTTTGGAAGACTTCAAATATCTTTTTACCAAGCAATAGCTGATAGTAACCGCCGCCTTCAAGTATTCAGAAGGGACGATAAAACTGCAAGTATCGACGTTTGCCAGTTTCTTGATTCCGATTTGATGAGGCACAAATTTGGCGAAACAGCATTTGACGCCTGTGTAAAATACCTAGAGGATGATTCCACAAAGATGATGAAACTGCCATTAGTTTTGAAAGATTCCTTCAAAAAAGCAGGTTGTGAACTCGCCATAAAAGCTAGAATTTTGGATAGTGTTGCATTCTTTACAAAATTGGTCTTTCCACATCTTACTGATGGCGTTTGGGAAGCTTCTGTTAGAGATACATTGATTTTGTATGCATTGGACAACGCATCTCAGAAAATGTCTGAATTGCTTAATGAACACAAATGCATTCCAACAGACCCAGATGGAAAGCTAAGAAGTCCGTCTGAAATCGTTGATAGAAAGGGTACATTGAATAGACTTTTTAGTGTGGAAGATGAAAGATTTCTTGTTGACAGAGAATTCTCTAAAACTGGCCGCTTAACAGTCCTGTCTAGGCTTGGAATGATTACAAACAAGTTGTCTGATGACCTACTGATCGACAGAGCACAGTCTATTAAAGTGTTAGCAAGTGTTTGCTCACAATGCGGTTTAGACCGATGCATCGAATTTGTTCGTTATCTGAATTCTGAACTCTCAAACATTGATCTAAATAGTGAACTGCTGAACAGATTGCAGTTAATTCCATTTTTACCTGTTAAGGAGAAACCAAAAGATTGGATATGGAAATGGGGGAGTGCTAACACCCACAGAGCAAGCGAACAAGCATCAATACATTATACCTGCAGAAATGAAAATCACAATAAAAATGAGCAAATTCAATTTGAGAGTCCAGTAAAATTGTACTCCCACACAGTTTGTGAACTCGTTTGTTCATTGCACCCAGTTCTGAATCGTAGTGTTCTGCCGAGTTATATTTATGCACAGTTATTTACAAAATTAGGAGTTTCAAACAACGTTTCACTCCTTCAAACAATAGATAATCTTCAAACACTATGTGATTGTGTCAGACTTGATGACAATAAGTCAAAAGACTTACAGCCTTTAAGCAGTACAATCAATGCAATGTACAAGTTTCTTAATGATAGTTTCTTAAAAGAGATGCATGATGAAGAGAAGGCAAAACTTTTGCGCACTAAAGTAGAACATTTCAGAGAAAAGTCAGTATTGTTGTTAAATGGAACATTTGTAAAGCCCAGTAAAGTGGTTGTCTATATATCCGAAGACTGCAGTCCACATTTCTTTGGGTTGAATACTGCATATAGTCTTAAATCCTACAAGGCATTTTTAAATCTATTTCAAATTGAGGAAAGGTGTTCATCAGAACGTGTCTTGGGCGAACTTAATTCCTACAAAACGGAATATGAATTAAAAAGTATGTCTGAAGATGTTGTAAAACTGTATGTTAGATTGCTGAGAGTCCTGGTCGAGTCAATGAAACTTGATAAATGGACAGCAGACAACGTAAAGGATTTGTATATTCCAGACACAGAAAGCATTTTGTACCCAATACATCAATTATGTTTAGATGAAACTACCATTAATTCAACTGACAAAATGCGTTTTACACATGAAAGCATATCGTATGACATAGCAATTGCATTGGGAGTAAATACCAAGCGACAACAGAAAGTTGAGGAGTGTACCAAAGATTTATTTTCACAAGATTTTGGTCAGCATGAAGAGCTCATCACAAGAATAAAAAACATTTTGAAGGAATACCCATGTGATGCTGCTGTTTTGAAAGAACTTGTTCAAAACGCAGACGATGCGAAAGCAACGGAAGTACATATTGTGATGGATTTTACGCAACATCCAATAGATAACCTTTTTAATGACACGTGGAAACCATTGCAAGGTCCAGCTTTACTTGTCTTTAATGACAGTTGCTTTTCAGATGCAGACATAAAAGGTATACAGAGTCTGGGCATTGGGAACAAAAAAGAAGACGCTACAAAAACAGGACAGTTTGGAATTGGATTCAACGCAGTATACCACCTTACTGACGTACCATCATTTCTTACCCGAGGAAAAAACGTAGAAACTGGGGAAATCTTGTGTGTTTTTGATCCACACTGTAAATATGTTCCAAAAGCAACCAACAGAAATCCAGGAAGAAAATATATCAACACCAAAATTCTGAAAGAAGACCATCCGAATGTGTTTACATGCTATTATGACAAGCTGTTAATGAAGGATCAAGGAACAATCTTCAGATTACCATTAAGAACCAAAAATTTTTATTCTAGTCTTTCACATAACTTACTTACTGAAGACAGTGTTAGAGAACTTTTGTCGGAGTTTGAAAAAGAAATGCAAGAAATGCTTCTCTTTGTTAATAACGTTAAGTCGGTCAAAATTTCCGAAATTAAAAACGGACAATTAAATGATTTATACACTGTTAAAATGGCGATGTCAGAAGATGATGAATCTCAACGTCAAAGTTTCTATAAGGCAATACATGAGAACTCGCGTCTTTTGAAGGAAAGTCGTAATCTCGATAATATCAGTGCATGTGATGTAAAGTACAAAGTCGAGGTAAGCGCAAGTTGTGGTAAACAGACAAACTGGCTGGTCGTTAGACGCGTTGGATTCTCAAGAACAAGGCCTTGTCCGGAAAAAATTAAATGTGCTTATAAGAATGGAGACCTTGGCTTGTTACCGAGGGGAGGTGTTGCCGTACAAATAAACAAAGAACTTATGAACAAAAGTATTGATCATGGACGAGTATTTTGTTTTCTTCCACTCCCATTAAAAACAGGACTGCCAATCCATATCAATGGACATTTTGCCCTAGATGAAGCAAGAAGAAATTTGTTGCATGATGAACATGGAGGCTATGAGACAGTTTGGAACGAACACTTGCTTACTGATATTATAGCACCGTCGTACGCTGCAGCAATTGTTGACCTGAAATTATTTCTCGAAGTTGATTCTGATATACAAGTCAGTGAGGTCCACTTACGCGACAGGTTAGCCCTTTACCATGGTTATTTCCCTGATGTGGAGAAAGCTAAGAGTGAATACTTCAAATCGTTAGTCAAAAGCTTCTACAAATTTGTTTTTGAACAAGAACTTCCACTTTTTCCCTCTGCAAAGCTTGTGAGTCGATCCGAAGCAACAGTGAAATTTTATCCATTACAAAGCGGTGACATGGTTTTTCCTTGTGTATTCAACACATTGAAAAAACAGCAAACAAAGTCAGCAGATATTGAAACTGTTACTACTGTTGGTAGCGACATACAACGTCGAGTTGCAAATTTGGAAAAGGAAACCAATCAGAGGTCAAGAGACACTAGACTGCATGCTTTAACACAGATGTGCAAAGAGCTAGGTGAAAAGTTATTAGATTCTACAAAATTTGTATTGAAGAGTATAAAAGCTGCAGACGTACCAAACACTGAGCTCACTCCAGATTTTCTAATTCGATTTTTGAAGTCATACTCAAGTAATGATGGAGACAAATGCAATTTAGTTACAGAACAGAAAATTGAGGATACCACAATAAAAAAGTTAAAAAATCTAAAAATTTGCATAGAATACTGTCAAAAAAGCAAAGAGTTTCAAACGGAAATGTCAGGGTTGCCACTTTGTTTGACCGAAGATGGAATTTTAAGATCATTTAAAGTAGATTCCCCAGTGTTTTGTTCAACTTACAGTGGTCTCCTTGAAGAATCATCACATCATTTTCTTCACTATGATATCTGCAATTTGTTTACATCGGCGATGGATGGATTGAAGAAGTTTGATATCGACGCTTTTGCAGAGCTCCTGCCGTCTACCTTGTACTATGAGAAATATAGGACACAAAACAAAGCTGTATTATGGAGTCCAAATAGCGAGTCATGTCCACACACAAAATGGCTGGAGAATGTATGGAATTTTGTCGATGAATTTTTGAAATTGCAGACTACAGAACAAAAACCAGTCACTGCCAGTGACATTGACAAGGTTTGGGAAATGATTAATCCTCTTTTAAACTGGTGCTTGATTCCTTCTATACAATCAAAACGTCCTTCCACAGGAAATGAAAAAGAGAATGTTCTGATTCCAGTTAACCGTGCAAAGTATGTATTACACTTATCCACTTATTCAGGATTAATGAAACAAGCATTGGAAGCTATGGAACTTCCATGTCTTGACCAAGTTTTCCATGTTCAAAGTGCAAGTGCCTTAGGTATTGTTTTAGTTTCTGACAGAAACAAAACGGGTCTTGTAGACTTTTTAGACGAGTACGCAAACGAATTGGGTGAAAAAACATTAAATGAGCACCACTGTACCGAAATACTTGAAAACTTATCTGAACATTTGGATGACATTTTGGTAGGACGAAATGCTGATGAGATACTGAATAAAATTAAGAAAATACCAATACATATTAATGTTAATGGACACAATATTAGTTTGGATAACAACTCCAGTGTTCTTGTACTAAACAGCACAGTATCTAGTCAAATTGAATCGCTAGGTGTTGAGGAGTGGGCGTTATCATCCAAAACACTTTTATTGAAGACAACACACAAGTTGACAAAACTTTATGTAAAGCTTGGATTTACAGCAGAAAAACTGGAAGCAATAGACATTTACATCAATCACTTGTTACCGAAGTTTCAATGTTTACCTAAAGAAGCACATCAAGCACATCTGAAATTTATCCGGGATAATCTTCTGTCGTCCTTTAGTGGATTCAGCAAAAAACAGGAAGAACTAATTGCCGTTTTAAAGAATGTCGCTTTCATTCCAGATAAAGATGGTGTACTTTACACAGCATCACATTTCAAAAGTCCTTTTCATAAACTTTTGAAAATCATGTGTCCACCAGAAGAATTTCCTATGGAACCATTTTCTTGTTATGAATGGAAAAACTTTGTTATAATTACAGGAATTCAAACCATAGTGACTTCAGATATGCTTCTGCAGTTTACACGAATTATTGAACAAGCTGGACAAAATGGTATTACAGAAGAACTGCAGGAAAAGTCTGAAATGCTGATTGAACATATTTTGGAAAGAAAAGATGTTGAGACAGAGGGGATTTTAAGCTCAATTGCAAATGTCCACTTTATTGTTCCACACAAGGTTGATAAATGGAAACATAAAATCTTTCCCCAAAAGGATGGCCATCTTATCTGTTACCGTAATTCAGTACCACACTTCAATGCCAGCTTATGTTGGACAACATGTAGTCTTCTGCCGCAAAACGCAAATCCAATGAACAACGTATACCTGTCAAGTTACTCTTCAATGCAGGCTCGACAAAGCATATATAGTCAACTGGGAATATATCAAGAACCTCCATTTATTAATGTTATCCAGCATGTTCAAAACGTGTGTGATGCTCTTAAAGAGCTAACCTTGAAGAATCTGTTACTTGATAAGCACGTTCCCAAGACGAAAGATCTATTAGAAAAGATTTATGAATGGCTCAATAAAAATAAAGAGGGACATGCTGATCAACTAATAAATAGTCTCTCTAAAAAATCTATTGTTTTTATTCCCGAGAGTAAATTGTTAGTTACTTGTGATCGAATGGTAAAAAGTTTGGATCACCATCGGGAAAAAGAAATTAAACCATATTTAATGGAGGCACCAGATGACTATGGGAGGTTCTTTAAACTGTTCCAGCTATTAGGCATGAGTATATCTACAGATATTCGCAATTATGTTAGAGTATTAAACCACCTAAAATTGGATGTAGAAGACCGCAAACTTGACCCAAACAAGATGAAAATTGTCAAAGTGTGTGTTGAACAAATAATTTATCATTCACTTAACGATGATGACACTGTTTTGAAAGCTGTTGAAGAAATGGGTGTGTTGTATTTGCTAACAAGAATGGAAAAACTTCAGAATGCAAATGACATTATGTTTTCTGATAATGAGGAATTTGAGGAAAAGATCGGGTCGGATATAGGAATGCCATACATGCTGAGTTTAGAAGAACTTGAAGTTTCAACAGCAGGAAATGTAGTTAATGCTTTTAAAAGACTTCCAAAGAAAATGCAACCAAACATTTTGTCAGACATGATAACTTCACAAGTGGATGTAGATCAATTAACTAAGGTTAATGATGCTAGAGGAAATCAGCTTAGGGAGTTCTTAGTCTCAAATCAGTTCTTAGAAGCCATTGTAAGAATTGCTGTGTGTTGCAAGAAAACTTTACCTCATACTTTGCAAGCATCAGACAGAAAAACAGAATCACTAATAAAGAATGTGGAAAAAGTAAAGATAATTCAAGTTCAATCTATTCCAGTGAGGCTTTTGTTTAAAGGTAGAACAGTTGGACAAGGTGAAGAACTTTCATATTTAAGTAAAGTCGCCACTGATTCAGAAACAAATGATTTTATACTATATTGTGCATTTAAAGAATTACCTCTTGATAAGTGGTTAATGTGTTGTTTTAGCGCAATTTGGAATGTCTTGGTTTCATGTACAAATTCTTTGTTCGTTGACAATAAAGGCCTTCTTATGACAGTATTGGTTAATATTGATAACCCAGATGGCATATCAAAAGCGTTAGATAAAGAAAGAGTACCCAAGTATTCCATTTCTCAGAGACGGAAAAAATCTGTATTTCCGCCTGCGGGCCATGTTGTTCATGTAGAATGGCATTGCTACCTTGATAATAGCTTTACTGACTTTGACGTTGGAGAGTATGTTGCATTGTTAATAAGTGAAGAAGAAATGGACGGATCGAGATTTATACCAGCTGTTTATATCTATGCAATCATCACTTCAAAATTAGCTCCTGGACCGGAAATACCAATCATCGGAAACAGTCTTCGATATTATGAAGTTGATGTGGGTAATGGACGCATAGAAAAAAAGAGAGCCTACGATTGATACAAATTTAACTGCAAACCACAGGAAAAGTCAAACGAACTTGTAGTTTTCTTGGATATATCAGAAACTCAGAAGGATGATAGACCACTAGACGAAATATTCAGAGAAGTTAAAGAAATAATACGAACAGCATGGGGGCTTCCGGAAGATGAAAGAAAAAAAATTATAAAACGATTATTTAAAAAATGGCACCCAGATAAAAATCACGGCAATGAAACTGTTGCCACCGAGGTATTTAAATTTATTAAAATGATCGTTTTGCGTATGGAAAACGGAGAAGATATTGAGAACAGCAACAGTAATTCTTCTTCTTACGAACCTCCTAGACATTCTGCATATTGGTCCCATTTTGAAACTTGGGAACGAGATACCAGTGAAGATACAGGTTGCAGCAGAAAACGAAATCGGGGGTCAAGGTCAGGAGGAAGTGGACGACAAACAACAGAAGAGGTTCCATCAGAGGCAGAAGCTAGACAGTGGATGAGGCAAGCTAGAACCGATTACACGGCTGCTGAACGATTCCTACCTGAAGCAGAAACTGGGCCACACTTCAATTGGATCTGTATCATGTGCTACCAGGTAAGCTTGCAGCAATCTTGATAAACAGTTATATAGAAAAAACGTTGCTAAAAATTCATTGTGTGTTATTTTTAAGGCCACTCCAAATTAATTACTAGTTCTTCGGATTCGCTCGCTCCTAAAATCATACAAAAAGAAAGGAAAAAAAATTTAAACTGCTGTGTTCACATAAGTTTTTGAGGTTCCGCTCCAATATTTTGCCATTGCAAGAAAAAAATTTGAATTATAAATTGCGCTCGCTCGCGCCTATTTTTATCACTAAAAATCCAAAGAACTAGACAAATATTTGGTGTGGCCTAATTTACAGTCTTGAAAAAGTGACTGACATTCAATGAGAAAGTTAAATTGTCGTTATATTTATCGAGTCCCTATTATGTTTTGCTTGTAAGGTTTATTTAAATGCAGATGAAGATTTCTCTGGTCTACTGACATATACAATAATTTGGTATGACCCCATTAATGCATATGTCTCCAATTGTTTGTAATTTTTTTTAAGTTGATAAATACAGCTTTACCAATGTTGTGTAAAAAAAGTTACCTATATTATGCTGGACACCTGTCTCAAGGTGTAACCTCTCATCAGCAGTTGTTTAAGCAATACATGGGAAAACCGGGATCCAAACATAACAAAAAGAAGTAACAATATTCAGGCAACGTGAAATAGGCAGCCAAGTCCAACGAAAAGGACATTTCCCATGTGCAATACAAGCCGATGTAATCCTAGGGGTTTAGGATTATTGTTGTTATTTCTGTTAAAAAATCCTGAGAATGGTTAGTATACTGTACTTACCTTTTTTGTCTGCCAGTCCGTCCATCTGTTTGTCCGTGCATGGATTTTGGCTTACGTGCACCGGAATAATGTGACACTTTTTAAAAAGCTTAAATCATTGAAGGTTTAAATTTGAGAAAGTTTTAGATGTGTCAAGCAACAAGTTCCTGATGCCGAGACTTAAAAAATTTAATTTAATTGAAGATGAAATAATGTAGAATGCCGTAGCTTGAAAGAACAATTTTTTTTGCATTATAATATTGAGTGTAAGCAGTTTAAAGATCTGTGTTATAACTTCCTGTTTGCGATACATTTAAATTTTAATTTACTCCATTACTATAAAAGTAAACACAAAGGTTTTTTTCACAGATTGCTTTGCAGATGTTGAATGCAGTGATCTGATATTTGATCTTAAGCATGTTAATGTTGAGTTATAGAGTTTTAGAGATTTTCAGCTCTATACACCTTTGTATTGTGAGCACCAAGTTCCGTTAACAGTGACCATTCTAATGCTTTTATTTCGGAGAGACTCTTTTGCAAATGTTGTTTCTTGATATTCAAAGCGTAATTGTAATAATTTTATTATTATTTTTTAAAAGTTTGAATAGACTACGAGTCTTGAAGGGTTGTACTATTTTTCAATTTGTAAAATTCTTTTAACAGTCCGTAGAGAAGGTATTAAAATCGATGCATTACCATAAGGATTGTAATAACGTACCGAACACACACGATCTAGTACAACTGTCATTTAGTCTCGATGTTGAACTACAAAGAATGGTCAGGAACCTGGTAGAGGTGATCGGACCGAGTGATAGGACGATGTACCCTGACAGACTTGACATGGCCAAGATACCAGCTGATTTATTTAGTAGACAAACTGCAGAGAAGGCAAGGGACATCACCAAGGGAATCCTGGAGTTTGCTACAGATCGATTATAATGAAAATAGTACGTACTGTTACCTCTCGTCGGGTATACATTGAAGATGATAACATATTTTTTCAGAAAATTGTTCTGTCTTTTAAAATCTACACTTGTTATTTTTTCGAAAAGATTTAGAGCTTGACACAGAGTATATTTTACCCATGTGGAGACTGATAGTTTATGAATTTCTTGCAGCATCTTGTTGCTATGTGTGCAGTGTCGCTGTTATTTACTCTATTTTGTTTTCAAGTTCAAAAAGCACATGGTCCATTAATGTTACTAGACATTCGTAAAGTTTTTAAGGACCTTTTTTATTTTTGGCCCCTAGCCTGTCTTATGAAGGTAAACTCAAAAAGGCGCTCCTTACGCAAATAAATTTATCTCTAAATATTAGTTATGAAGGGTGTTAGATGAGGATTGTATCTTTTAGACATATATTTCATATTCTTTATTTTAAAAAGCAGTCACACATGAGGCTTTATATTCTTAGCCCTGGTTCTTTCATGAGATCGGGTGCATTTGAAATATTCAAATATGTAGTGTCGCTTAACTGAAAAAATCTTCTTTATCGTAAGCAGATTGTTCTTCAGATGGATTTGTCTTTTTGTTTGCCAGTATTTTTGGTGTTTTTTTCATATGTCTTTCTTTGTGCTTCATCTTTACATGTATTTATGAAGTGGTTTGTGCGTTTAAGTAAAACAAAGCAAGTTTTATAAACAAGTTATATATTTTTATATCTGCATTTGAGCAATCCCATGTATTCTGTGACTTCTAATGATATTGAAATACTTAATCCAATTGAACACATCTGCATTGCCACCGTTATTAAGGAAAACTTGTTCCTGATCCGTTGCTTTTTGGGTTTTGAATAAGCAAACAGCAGCTGCGAGTATTCTTTTGTGGTCGATACTTTTTTGCATCATGTATTAGTTTTAATTGTATTTGTTATTGATTTTCAGTATCGATCGGAAGTGTTAAAT
>JARWCS010352889.1:0-10987 GCA_034783895.1 Geukensia demissa
TATTTTCAATATATCACTTTCTTATTTCATTTTTTGACATTTTCCTTTACCATTCTGCAAACAAATAAAAAAGAAAAGAAAAAAAAGAAGAGGTGTATGTTTTCCTGTTTCTGTTTATGAAATATATGTTGAGAAGATTGTGGTTTATTTCCATCATTCTTGTTCTTTTTAATCTTGATCTTCACACTTTTTGAAATTTACGCCATCACAAACATAGCCTGAAAGTAGCTCCACACAGTTTTGTTTAGTCTGATGTTTGTTTATAGATTTTGGCATTGTCTGGAAATTAAAGAAATTTGGACTTATAATGGTTTAGCCTCTAGCGACCTGATGAAGGTTAATCCAGAAAAATACTTTGTTATACAGAATTTGTTAAAAATCTAAATAAGGAGTGGGTTGCTGTCTTTACAGCATTTTTTCCATATCATTTTTTTAAATAAAAATAAATGTTAAATATTGAAAAATACTATCAGATGACAATAATTCTGTCTACTGTATACATTATAGTGTAGTGTATCTCTTGTAAATAATTATATTTGGGCATATACTAATAAATAAATTAATTTATTTTCAGGAATTTATCCCAGAAAGATTTTTACCAGAGAATGTAGAAAAAAGAGATCCATATGCTTTTGTGCCTTTCTCTGCAGGACCAAGGTAATTAAACTACTTTATTCTGAAATGGCCTTAGTTTTTGTAATTTGTCTTCTTTATGTAGTGTTTCTAACATATGAATTTGAAAGTTAAAAAAAATGTTGAACATAACTCTAATATACGGAATTGTTAGTTAATATATATTAAGTAAAATAATCAGGGGTATGTTTTTTGCAAGTTCTGAAGAACTCATTATTTTTTTTATCATTTCATTTTTTATGTAAAAGGTGCTCCAGGACTGTTTTTGTTTCCACTGAAAAACTAGACATGAAATTAATTACCATCCATTGTTTGGGTCACAGTGGTATAAATTATTTTTTTAGGTGCTTAGCCAGATTGTCCGGCCAGATCTGGATCCATTTGTGCAACTCATTTAACCAGAAGTTAAAATTTAACTCTAGGTTAAATTATCTTGAATTGTACAAAATTCAACCATAAATTAAAAGTGTTGAACAACTGGGCAATCAGTCGTATTATTGGCAATAATAAAAAAAAAATGGCATTAATTTTTGAATTTACAGTAACTAAAAATTGGAGTGATTGCTAAGCAATGATAATTTACTAAAATGTTTTAGTTTATTGATCATTCATCAACCCTTTGGAGACCTTTGTTTGCATTGAATTTATAGACTTTTCAGACAAATTTGACAAAGTTAACTTCACCTGATTAAATTTGTTGGGGTGCTTATTCATTTTCATTGAAATAAAATACATGAGTAGTTAAACATATGGTCAGTTGATTCATTGTGAGGTGTATCTACTATAGACATAACATTTAATATACATCCATCTCCACAGCAAAATTCTGAAGTGATTAAACCTTGACAGGAAAATCATAATTTTGACATCAGGCCATAAAAATCCTAATGGGCTATCAGGAGGCTGTTCTCACCTGGTGAACCTTAGGGAAAATTATTTTAAACAATAAAACATGACAAATCACCTGCCAGTAGAAATTCACACTTAAATTTATTAATAAACATATTAATATACAATTTCATCCCTTTTAAACATGTGGCAGGTATGGTTTTAATTTGCTCCTTTGGATACACAGAACTAATTCTATAAGAAATTTTTTTTTTTTAAACATGCTCATCAAAGCCAGAGACCAAGTTTGAAGTATGTCAGTCCAATGTGTTTTATATAATTTTTTAACAACAGCAAGAACATATTAAACTCTGAATTATTGCATTATGATAGATAAATCATTTTTCTGTTGCATTAAGTAATGTAAGGTGATTCTGCCTTGCAGTTGAGTTAATTAATAACATGATTTTATGCAACATTAAAAAGATTGACTTCAAATGAAATTGGTCTTTACCCATTATGATTATCCACAAATGAACATTTACACTGGGTGGTTTATAATTGTTCAAACAGAGCTGCTTTTCTTGTCAAAATTTAAAAGAAAACAAAATCAAAGAGCTTTATTTTGTGTGAAGTCACACATCTGATGTTGTGGTCAATAATATATAGTTTTTGTTCTTACATCACTAGCTGATATGTTGTTTGTATAAAAATGTTTATAACATATTATTTTGGTATGACTTACAAAAAATCCACAAATGTTGTACATTCAGTTTTAAAAGGATAGGAAATGTAAACATAGATATATTTGATAATTTGAAATTTAGAGCTATTCTATCAAAACAGATCTTCCAGTAGTCTCCCCAAAACAGCCAACTTACTATTTTTCATGGTTACAATAGCCTACATATGATTTTGGTAATTAGCTAAATCTGACCCCAAGATTAAGTCCAGGAGAAAAAAAGATAGGCATGTGACTGGTTAATATTTGTAGATTATCGGTAAAAAGAAAATTTTCAGTTTCTGTGAAAGGGGTCCAATATTTTCTGAAAAATTAGGAAAACTGACAACCACAGAAATTATGGGGAAATCCCTATTTAAAATGTTGCTCCTTTTTAACCCTCAATTTTTGCTAAAAATATCGCACAAATCTATGTGTATTTTCTTTCAATAATTTGAAGTTCACCGTGCCTGTAAGTTTGGAAAAGCAAAGTCCACTAGGCCTATTTTTAGATTCATGTCAAAGTAGGGGACGCCTAGGGAAATAGCATTACGGCATAATTGTGCTTTTGTAATCTTAAATTTTTGCTTTGAACTCACGAACAGCTAAGTAAATATGATCCACAACCCATGGCTATAAATAGAATTGCCTTTCCTTGGTACAGGCACATAAAATATGTGGCAGGGTTAAACATGTTTGTGAGTACTCAAGTAGTACTTATTTGTTCATCAATTTGTTTTTATTTGGTAAGTTGATCTTAATGTCCTCTCTGCATGATCAGCAGTTTTCAGTAAGCGTGGCTGAGGTTGCACTTACCAATTAAAATTTGGGACAAAATTTTGGCATGACTAATAAAATGTAAGGCATGTTTTAGGCTTCCTTTTGTGTTTGTTTTAGCTCTGATGTCTTTTCATGTATATATATTTCAAATATGCATGCCTCATTGATTTGCTGGATATGGGTTGTTATTTAAAAAATACAACAATTAATCTGTTTCCATAGCAACCAAACTGTTAACATTTCCCTTTAAGACACAAGGTTTTAGTTAATGCTCAGCAGATTTTGACATCTCAGTAAGGTAAGAAAGGAAATTTCAATCCACATCTGGTAGTTATCTGGAAAGGATACTTACTCCAGTTTAAATAAATACAATTAAAAACACAGGCTTTTCAGCTCATTTTCTCACAAAATGTGCGAATTTGTTATCCCAGGAAATTGCAAGGAGCTGTATAATTATAATATAAATTTAAATTTGTCTTGTCTCTTTGGACTATACACTTTTGCTCTCTCGCATGGGTATTCTACACCGGACTTATACAACATTAAGCTTAACGTCCAGTGGCAAATATTTCATGCATATTCAGGACGAGAACAAGTTCAACAATTATCAATATCGAAAAGGGGGTGGGATGGGACACAACAGGGCAACGGTTTTTGACTGCCACTGGAAAAAAGGAGGGATGGGTAGGGACGGAAAATTATCATTTTGTAGCGGCATTAACCTGCTATTTTTCGAAAACCACAAAAGGGGTATTTTACGTGCAAGGAGCGTGGCACTCCAAACACGCCACCCACTATGGTCAACGACCAGGATTTCTGTGTTATAACCTGGCAATCCCCCAACGAGAGGGCCTCCCCTATCCCACACTTGGGGTTCGCGCTGGGTCAGCTCTGTAGGCCGAGCCCTGGAGACCGCTCCGGTGCCCAGAAAAATATTTTCGAACTTTCAATAAGTGTGACATACAATACAGTCACATTTGTGAATATATGTACGTAATGCAGGTCAATAGGCTATCTTTACATTGGTGATGGGCTCATTGAACTTCTTTTGAATTTCCTTGTATGTGTTTATTTTTTTATCATTGGAATAACTTACTTGAATGGATTTTAATATACTAAAAGTGTTAAATGAACTAGTTGACATATTAAAATTTCCTGTTGCGAAAGATAATCATATGATGCTTGTTCACACAAGGAAATATACAATTTAACCTTTATTTAAACGAGAATCATGATAATTATTTATTTATTTTTACATGTAAAAAGGAACTCACAATTACCTAACTAACAGCTCAATTCAGTGGAATAACGTGCTGTGTATCGGCGAAAAGAATTCGTCTTTCAAATTCTTTGTTTATAAATGCCGCCTAACAATCAAGCCATATTATATATAAAAATAGGAGATGTGGCATGATTGTCCGTGAGACAGCCACCCACTAAATGACAGTAGAATTTAAACTTCTACAGGTCCCATTATGGCCTTCAATAATGAACCAGAGTCAAAATTCATTTCAGCTGATTTTATCGTGTTTTCAATGGTGTTTTGTCACATCGTTGTCCAAAGTTTAGGGGTTGAGCGCTCACAAAGTAGTTTGACCCCGCAACATACATAATATGCCTGTCCCAAGCCAGAAACCTGTAGTCCAGTGGTTATTGTTTAAATAGTCAGAACCGCATTGGTGGTGTAATGGTAAGCGTGCTAGCCTCAAGTGCAGAAGGTCGTGGTTTCGATCCCCGGCCGGGTCAAACCAAAGACGTTAAAATTGGTATTTTCTGCTTCCCTGCTAAGCACGCAGCAGTTAGGAGTAAGAGCAAAGACTGGTCGGCCCAGTCAGCATAATGTGTCTGGGTAAAATGGCATGTCTTCCTGCGGACTTGCTTTCGTGAGAGAATAAATACATTTTGATAATAAAAACGGAACATATTGATAGACAGTATCAATTCAGTACATCCGAAAAAACTACAATAAACGCGAGGTCACAATTCTCTCCGATCACATGTGAGGGCCGATACGAATTTATTGCACCCCGAAAAAGCTGATTCTATAAAATAAAGGGCTTTTGAGGGAATACTGATAAATATTATCCCATGTAGAATATTAATTGCACTAGCAAGCTCGTGTGTTATAATGTTCTTCTTGTTACAAATTCGTTTTAATTATTCAGTATTTTGTGTAAATGTACATATATGGCATATACAAGTAAATATATACAGTATTTCCAAATTTATTCCCATGTCACACGTTGAGATATATATATAACTGACAATATCATAATGTTTTAATATAGTCAAATTGTTTCAAACATAGCCACATTTACGATAAAGTGAAGGTAAATACCTCGCAAGTATCAAAGAATTGGCATTAGTAGTTGCAAGTTCAGTATATTCCTGGGTGAATCTTGTTATCCTCTGAAGCCCAATTCTCATTAGTTGAAAAATGTATTCTGCTACATTATATTCAGGGCTATAAGGTGGGAGGAAAACCAAAGAACAACCATGAGTTTGCAGCATTCTTTTCAGTAACATTTTACCGAATCGGTGATGGTGAAACCCACAATTGTCCATCACCACGCAATCTCCAGGAGAAAACACAGGATTGCCCATCGAATTTCTCTGTTGCAAAACTTGGTCAAAGAAAGACAACATTTCATGTGCATTTGAAGGTCCCTCAATAATATCA
Organism: Geukensia demissa; assembly: GCA_034783895.1. Classification (NCBI taxonomy): domain Eukaryota; kingdom Metazoa; phylum Mollusca; class Bivalvia; order Mytilida; family Mytilidae; genus Geukensia; species Geukensia demissa. The sequence continues at coordinate 5,643 of JARWCS010352889.1, forward strand.
AAATAATCTATACCGAAATAGCCACAGCAAAGATTTATGGTATAAGTGGCATTACTAGCATATTTTTGTATCTCAATTGCCCTATCTCCGACTTCTGAACTCCCGTAATTACGATTTCCAGAAGTTTTTATTACCGCAGCCTCATAAAAAAATGAATTTTTTCAGGCCTATACTGAAGAAGATTTGATAGGAATTGATTGACGAGATCGTTGTGTCCTTCTCTCAACGTTTCTTGTGGAATATTCTGCAAGCGTTTGTACGACATTCCAAGATGGTCGTGTATAGCTTTCTGAATGTAACTAACTGACGGCACGCTTTGTTGTGAACATACATTTCTCAACATTAAGTTGTCACGGATTTCTCTGCAGTAAATACTGGGCTTTTTGAGTTTTTCATATTCAATGAATTGCAGAACATTTGGAGTAAGTTTTACAGCAGGGGCAGTTTTCCGGACTCGAGGTTCAATTGAACCCTGACTGACGAACATCTGGACAATTTTATGACACGTAGATTTAACCACACCAGTTTGCTTTGCTATTTTATCGTAGGAATTTCCACTGCAATGCAATTTCACGATCTGAGTTCTCAATTCGTCGCTCAGTGGCTTACCCTTTTTATAAATTCTCCCCAACTTGTTTTCCTGCATTTCGCTATCGGCCATTGTTTTTCTTACCGTAACTTCACAAGCAAGATTACCACGCCTACATATAATATTGTCCAATCAGGCGGCTCGTATCATTAAACAAAACTTGTTTTGATACGCTAACAATATTATGAATGAACTTCGTGACGCCGTCAAAACATTACCCGATGTCTACTGTTCGCACTTGAATTATTTTTGCAGTAAACCTTTCAATAGAAAACCTAAGTGGTAATTTTAGAGGAACTCGAAAACATGAAAGGTTTTCAATGAAATAGTCACAATAATTAAATTTCGTAGAAGTACACATGGTAAATTGGTGTGCTTACGATTGAACTCTGAACGTGAAAATGGCTTCAATAGCCTTCACTCTGCTTCATGCTAATGAAAGTCCGAAAAAAGGTGTTGGAAAATGTAGCAACAATAAAAGTGCACTGTTCTATACTCTCTACATGACAACAGGTGCCCGAAAACTGCCTAGACAGCAACTTGTACCTTTTGTGATTGCATGTGTTAACGGTAACAGTTAAGTTATTTTTTATTTGGAATTTGAGACTGCACTAGTAAACAACTCAATGAAGAAAAAGTCGTAACTATACGATTTACACGATTTTTTATTTGGGTCGTTTTAGAGTTTTTCACAAGAAGTGGCATTCCATCCTTGTTGAAGGCCTTGTGGAGACTTCTAGATTTTGTAAATTCCCACTGTTTTTCTCGTTTGACTGCAGTCTCTCTGACTTTTACCACATATCTTTTCATTTTCATAATAAATATTTCCAGAAATACCTGTCTGGTACTGAGAATCATTTAAGTGGACGAAAACAAACTCTTTAATTGACTTAATTAACTACGTTAATTTAGTAAACCCAAAATATCCCTGATCCGAGACCCACTGCAAATTGCGTTCTGTTACAGATTTTATTTTCCTATTTCTTATTTCAATGGCCACTGAGGGCGGCCGGGATATACTTATAGGTCGTTCGGTTTCTTCGGTTGCAGGGTAAGCGCCAGGCAAAGAGGCGTCCGTTAGTTGTACGTATGTTTAAATACTCGACCAACTCGAAAATAGTTACGGGTTTACAAAAAAGCTACTTGGTCTCTCCACCAGGGTTAGACCGGTTTTGCTATTAAAGGGGCATCCGTTTGTTGGGTGTGATGAATTAATTCTTAACCTGTCTTAGACGGGACGTTACCGCCGTGCCACGCTCTCAGCACGTTAAAATTCCCTTTGCAACAGCTCGTAATGAGTGGTCCGATGGTGACCATGCAGTCCCTCAGGCTAGATTTTCCGCTCCCTACGCAAAAAGTAGCATATTGGCAACTGGATTCCCAGACATTACCACTATCCCACGTCACTATGATTTGTTGTTTGATAACTTGTTCTCGTCTTGAATATGCATGAAATATTTGCCGCTGAACGTTAAGCAACAAAAACTCAAATTTATTTCTTAACATGGGCGGAAGTAACACAACAAAAGGAAATCACAGGCGCTTGGGGCATCGGACCACCCACACTTTTTTCTCTTTATTTTTAATTTGTGGTGTAATAATTACGTGCAGTTATCTAAAATTACAGAATCGAAAACGCACTTTTTACACCACCAATTATAATAAATAGAAAAAGGGGGTCTGATGCCCCAAGCGCCTGTGAAGGAATTCAAAGAACTGAAATTGCATGGTCAACAGGCTAACAGCTAAACAAATGCTGTATATATATAAATTTTATATTTCTTATCAACATAAAGAAGTATAGAACTTTTATTAACCTTCCTCAAACGCATACGACAATGTTGTTACCTATTTATTACGTTCCCCGCTTAAAATATGGAAATAAGGCGCTTGTTATTAGTGTTGCTTTCTTATTGAACGCGATCTGAAATACGGAATGTTTTTACATATCCTTTAAAACTTTTGAACTGCAGTCGTAGCAGGCTAAAATATTTTGAATGTAAATAGTTAAGGGAGAGGATGCACGATTTATGCCGTGACCCCAATTTCAATATATCAATGAGACAAGGACGAAGGCGATTTTGACCCTTTAACTTCTATCTCTATCTATACCTACGCATATTAGCGCAAGGATATATTAGATCGCGTATGAATTTTTGATTTAAGATGTCCAATTTCAATATTTATTTAAATGTAAAATGTTGAAAGATGGCATCTGAAAGCGGCATATTCAGAACATTAACAGTAACTGTGAACGAAACCTATTGACAATTGTATTACGTGCAAACAATAGTTAATCGGAAAGTCCCTGACATGAGCGATTTTGATTGGTCGAGATATTATCGGTAGGTGTTCCCAAAAAGTGACGGTCAATTGACAGGGACTTACACGGGAAAAAAATTAATAGAATTATATAAGATTGTTAAGTTGTTTTGAACGAATATCCATGAATTGTGGCTGTAATTGGTGGATTAAGGTCGATATTGAAAAAAAAATGAATAGATTCCGCGTCATCACGTTATAAGTACATAACAAAATGTGCATAGAAATTTAAAATATTTCACGGTCAACTCTTCATATTGAATAGATAATTAAAATACACGGTCTAACAGAAAAAAAATAAGGAAGATTGTATTGAATATCTACTTCCGAAGAATCCTGCGTGTCTCCGATTTTTTATATAAATTTGAAGTTAATATAACTTACTCCAAAGAATGTTTAATCTCAATGATCATTGAATAATCATAACATCCGGATTTTCCAACAATTTTGTTCTATTCTTTGAAGTATCACAGTAAATTGTCAACCATTGGGAAGATTTTATTTAAATCGCGTATAATATCGAAAAACAAAGAATTTTTTATCTGGTCCATAAGTAAAAATTATACTTGCCATTTCATTTGTCAGGGATTTACATTTGTTCATGAAATTCTTGAACACTTTGCTCTTCGATTTACTAGAGACATATATTTTACATTATGAATAATTATATGTCTCTGGATTTACGAATATATCTCAAAATAATGTCTTCCTGTGGTTGGTTGCTTTCTTGAGCTAGCACGTTGAATATCCGTCTAGTGCAAAGTAGAGTTCATTCATCATCACTCATCTGTTCTCGTCCTGAATATGCATGAATACTTTGCCAGAAGGGATTAAGCAACATAATCAACATTTAATCAATCAATAAATTTTAATTTGATTTTACAAAACCCATTTTACATCAGCTACTATTAAATATTAAAAATCGCATAAAAATCGTACGTATGATAATTCCGAGACATTTTTCAATTTTTTTTTATTTTCACGTTTCCGAGAATACATACAGGTAATTTTACAAATTATAACGGTAACAAGAATCGCTGTCTTTTTCATATAATTTTATAACGCAGATATAACAACACACATAAAACGTCGGTCCTTGAAACAGAGGAATTCCTGTGATTCTACATAGAATAGTATGAAAAATACCAAACTGGTGTCATCTCTAGGTCAACTTTATGTGAACAGATATCGGACTCTTAACCGATTTATAAATCTGACATTAAGTAATATATTTAATGTAAATTATTTATTATATAAAAAAGATGGGAATTTTAATTTGTAATGTTGTACAATTTAAGCGGCGTATATTCCTTTTTTTTCTTTTTAATATCTGGCTTACACGAGTAATATTTTCCTTGGAGCAGGCCTTTTAGAAAATTCTTGGAAAAGATAAAAATGCTCAGAAAAGTGTAAACCTTTATGTGTTAATAACTTATACTTTTAGAAGGACTGTCTAATTAACAGTAAGACCTGTAACAAAATACAACGCACCCCCGCACCCAACCATTGCATTTCTTGATGTGAATTTACTATCCCCCCTAAAGCAATATCAAAGGCGGTGCCAACCTATGGACCAGGGAATTATTCAGGCAGTGAAACTTATAAGTTCCGAAAAAAGCAATTGTGTCATTTCATTCTTAAACATTCTCATGGAAATAGACGATGAGTTACTGGATATGATTGCTATGGAAACGAGACAAACAACAATTTCAGAATATTTTAGTAAAGTTTAGTACAGGAGCATTTTAGTTACAAATGATTTTACCTGTAAATAGACCTTCGCATTTTAAAAGTGCTTTAACATTTTAAACTGTCATGGCAGTCTTTATATGATTTGTTCAGAACTATGTATTCTTAGCATATGAACAAATATATAAAAGTCATCTAATGAGTACCCCTGTCAGGGACGAAACAGTTTTAAATACTGCCTACCACTCCTGTGATTTTAATTAAGATCCACCTTTTTAAGCATCCATTTTTGTTTCAATTCCCATGAATGTCTGTTTAAATCAAGTTTGAACTGTGTATCAATGTTGAATAAATAAAATGAATTTTTATATGTGACATGTACATTTCAATGAGTACCCTCTCATCAGTAGCATTATAACCAAAACATTGGAAGTCCAAGATAAAACATACTACAAAAAGTACTGAAATCCTAACAAATCGAAATCGAAGCCTTCCATTTCGATAGTGTTTAAGAATTGAAACAAATGCAAAATTTCTGTAAAACATTGTTCGATAAATTTCATGACAGAAAAGTCTTGACAACTGGACTAGTGAATACCCCCGGGGACCTCTGGTCCAACACCAGAGGCATCTCCCAGTAGTTTCAAAATACAAGTATATCAATGTAAACAGTCCGCCAAAAGTTAAGCATCACCAAAGCATTTTCCAATATATTTTTCTAATAAGGCAATTTAGTAAACATTTA
>JARWCS010352900.1:0-10987 GCA_034783895.1 Geukensia demissa
AACCCTTCGTTCGGTATAATAAAACAATTATGGCCCTAATAGTCGGTGAATATCCAAAATTGTCAACCTCACTAAGGATATTGGATATTCAAAATGGATATTCACCTCCTCTCAGGGCCATAATTGTATATTATTATTTCACAAGCATTTTACATACTTTTAATTTCCAAATATTTTGGCTCTTTTAAAGGGAAAACAGATAACTCTGAAATAATCATTCATTTTACTAAGGCAAGATGTTTTAATTAAATTTTCTTAAATTGCATGAAAAATTTGTTAACTTAAACATGTGACAAAAAATCAGGTCACATTTAACTATTTCATTAAGAATGTAACATTTTCTTTAAAAACATACCAAGTTTTTAGAACTTTTTGTTCAAAATTGATAAGCCCACAAAAACATCACGAATATATTTACTAAGCACTTGTACTTGATAGATCTTTCATTGGATAAAAGATTGGTTCTAATGTTTTTGTGCAATCTAAATTAAAACTGACAAAATTGTGTCAAATTTTGTATCAAATTAAGTAATTTCTTCTTATTTTTACATTTAAAGCACTTTCTATTTGCCAGGTAACCATTGCAGAACCAATTAAACTAAAAACACTGTTGGATTTATATAGACATATTTCAATGCCAAAGATATAGAATATAGAATAAAAGACATTTGCCTTCTTTCATTCTGTAGTCAAATTCTTGGGCCAAAAACTTGGCTTAACAACAGATTCTAGTAACAATTTGTTGGAACCTGGAAAGTGATTCACGATTTTGCAGTATATTTTATAAATATATATCAGCATTTATTGCCAAAATGTCTCCCTTTTTCTGTATAAATTCCTAAAGGAAGTTTCCAATGACCCGGATTTTCTTTTTGCTTTCTTTATTTTGCATGGAATTTTTTCGTGGTTATTCAAGTTTATTTTTTAAAATAAATATGCATATAAAAATTTTGTCGTAAATAGTTTTGAGGTTTTGCTTAATTTTGTGATAGATGGACTTTTATTTTAAAATTAAGATGGACTGGATTGTAACTTTTATTTTTTAAAATTAAGAAGATGAAAATGTAAACAACTTGAATGAGCATGTATTCTGAAGACTCACTCCGTCTGGTTTTATTCCATTTTTAATGTACTGAGAGAACTGTCTTTTATAGGCCTCTTCATCTTCCTCTTCAAGCATCTTCATGTAGTCAGATACATGTTTACCAAATATGTGGCCTCTGTGGACCTCAGCACTGAACTCATTACCATCATGACCGGGGAATCTCTTGGTGCTGAAAAAAAACAAACAAACTTTAAGAGACACTAAAAAAAGTCTGGTTTCCTGTCTACTCTGCTGGGCCTATAATACTTACCCTTACACATCTTACAGCAATTATTGGTTAAATACTCTTAAAGCAAATGTTACACCTAAGATTTTTTTCTAGACCTTAATTCCTTAGGCTTCAAGTGCCATAGCTATATCTAGGTCGATGTACAATTCATCTCAACTAACAACAAGAGGCCCATGGGCCACATCGCTCACCTGAGGAAAACAGAGTCCGCGAAAACTTTTTTTGCTCCGTCAGTCATAGGACTGGCAAAACTAAAATTTTTGTCAGTCCCACACAAACTTTGCCGGTCCCACAAATTTCCTCATTTTAAGATTCCACTGAAGTAAAAATCTGGGACAAAGATCAGCTATAGAAAATTGCGAATATTTTCATATTTAAAACAGTTAAGATGTAAAACTCGATACAAAATAATTGAGGTGATACATATTACTTTTACATTTTTTCTTGGTCAACAAAATAGATCTTTAAATGAAGTTATAAACACATTTATTTGTATGGTGGCAAGACAAATTTCTACAAAATCTACAGAGTTTGAATAGGCATTGGTTTTAATTAAATTAGTATAAATCAATTCTTTGATATTTAATGCAGGGCAAGCTAGATAAAGTTTGTCTTAAAAACTTTAATGTTGGAATATTTTAATATTTCAGTGTGTTTCATTTAGAGTGTGCTCGAATACCAAGAAGGCAATATAAGATTTTACCTATTTTCTTCTCTCTTCATTGATGCATTTTAAAAAATTATTGCTAGCTTGAGCTGCATATATGATCAAACTAACAATTCAGTCAATTTTTATTAAACATAACACCTTTTCCATTGACCTAGAATTTTCAGGAAAATTCACAAGTCACAATACAAAGAAATGCCTAAATAATTTCATTTCAAAGTTATTTGTGACATCATCAGAATTATCTGGCAATGTTCACAAGAAAGGGAAGCTGATTATAATGCTTTTTTGCAATAATTCATTGAAAATAAATATAGTACGCATTTTCTATGGGTCAGTCAGTGTCCTATATTTTGACTTTATTGGAAACTTAAAAGCTGAAACAAAAATGGGAAAAGCTGCGGTCAGGCCCCCTTTCTCTGTCATACTTCTTCCACATGGTCTTTTTGGTTTCTGTGGTTAAGGGCAGTGGCTTTGATGGGTGTAATCGTTTACCAGGAGTAGCCCCCGATACGTATTTCAGAGGCCATGCATGTTGTTTGTTAACTGGTAGTCGATATGAATATATTAAACGATAATGGTAACTCAAAATCGGAAACCAGTTGCCATGCGCTAAATATATCTATCGACCAAAAAGAACCAAAAACCACGAAGACTGCAACAGCCGCTTTTCACCTGTCATCGGGAACGCCCAAAGCAATAAAAATACCGGACCGACCCCTTTTTTAGCGGTCAGGACCGGTATGGCCGATGATTTTCACGGACTCTTGAGTATAGCTGTCCTCACAAGGCTTTCAACAAGTGTGGAAAACTTCTCCTTGTAACGAGCTCAAGACCAAAAACCAAAAAATGAAAACTATACATACAATTAAGCAAAAAAAATCTATAAATAATGCAGAAAGTAAACATATTACATACAATTCTTGATTTTCACCAGGTTGGAATGAAAAAAAATACAGATAAAATGTTTCAATGTGTTGGTACATCTATAACTGTTTTCAGTGTCTGAAATTGCATTTTAGAGTTCTCTTTTTAAGAAATGGATTGCTATATTTTGATATAAGCAAATTGGATCAAAATATCACAAATTCTGTGTTAGAAAATGCCTTAGTGACCAATCAAGATTTTGATATTTTATAGTTGTTTGATTTATTGCTCTTTGACTGTGGTACAGCTGAAAATTTGGTAAAAATTTTGAAAATCATTGGAATATTTTTAGAAAGTTTGGACACAAATAATCAGTAATTTTCAAGTAAACTCTAACAAATATGTTGTATACAAAGTTTAGAAATCCAGTTGTTCAATATATCAGTTTTGTTAGATCTTGAAAGAAAAATCTTAGCTGTACAGGTGAAATGTGAAATGTGAAAATAATAAACAATTTATTACTGAAATATATTTTTACGCCCCTGTCTTAAGGTGACAGGATCATTAAGTTTTATGCTTGTCCGTAGGTATATGCCGGAATCAGGGTATTCTGTGTCGCATGGACACATTTTCTCTGTTATATAAGCATCTTTTAAAGAAAAATTAATTAAGGCCAAAGATGCTCATAATGCCCCAACTTCTGTTGGAAAAGGATGTTCTGATGGAATTTTCCTTTTTATTTTTAGCCTATCACACCTTATCCACCCAGTCATGAATCCATGGAGATCTACCAACAGCATTGTGAGGTAAGTCCACATTTTATGATTTGCCAAAATTCAGTGCATTCTGTATTCCAGCCATTTCAGATTGTCCCTTGTTAAAAAATCCCATGTTGTAGTTATTTTGACCTGTTTTCTGGTATTAAAATATTTTCCTTTGTTTACAACAAAATTTTTCTCTTATAATTTGAAATTTAAACAAAAACATTAAAAAAATAATGTTTCATTTCAAAATCAATTGATTAGAGTAGTCTGGTTCTCTGTTCAACTTTTTACCCTTCCTTGGAAAAGATATTTTCATGCACCATTTCCCATCCTTTAAAGCTAACGTGGCAAAGGCCATTTGAGCTTTTAACATCACTTGAATCAGTCATCCAAAAACTTTTACATTTTTATCTTCTCCTGTGAAACCACTAGGCCAGGAAGTATCTATGGAAGGTCCTTTACAAAGTCTGCTCATATTGTCCTGTTCAGATAATAAAACATGGCAGCCATGGACAATTTTTTCTGATTGACTGAAACATAAAATATTTTCTCCCCTTTAAAACTGTAAATTGAACAATATTTGAAAGGTAGCATCTATGCAAGGTCTAGCTATATTAGCTAACGCTAGGTGAGCCACTGGGCGGATGAAACAATTTGTAAACATTTCCACTGGTACCGGAAGTACTGGAAGGTTTTTCAACATACAAAAAACCAGTCATTATGTAGTTTACTTGCCCAGTGCTGCACCTAGCATTAGTTGATATAGCTACAAGGTCCTTGAATTTAAACAATAATTATGGTCACCACTAGCCTTTTAATGCTTGTTACTGATTGGTCCAATGTTAGTTGAGCGATACAGGCTCAGCATTCTAAAGACACCTCTCTTCCACATATTCCTACATATACTGATCTTCATTTTAAGGTGACTATTGTATGATGTTAAAAAATGAAACATAGGAAATTTTTGTTTTCATTTTATTTCTTAAAACACCAGTACATATCGGACAAAAATTGGTTAAGGGTCCAATAATAAATAAACTTATTGTAGATCTTCCTTTTCTGAATGTAAATAAACTTATTGTAGATCTTCCTTTTCTGAATGTAAATAATCTTATTGTAGATCTTCCTTTTCTGAATGTAAATAAACTTATTGTAGATCTTCCTTTTCTGAATGTATATAAAATTATTGTAGATCTTCCTTTTCTGAATGTATGCTACATGTACTCGTTTGAAGCCTTTGTTTTAGCGAAGGAGAAGGAAAACCTTTCACCTTTGGAATGTAACACAGAAAGATTTAGTTTCTCATATCTCTCATTCTTAAGATTGTACACAAATTTCCCGCTGAATAAATAACCATATATAAAAATAATTAAAACACAGTTGTCTCCCTTACAACATGAAATATTTGCAAAATGGTAATTAACAGGAAAGCTTAGTCTCTAATAAGAGTGAAGTGAGCTCTTTCTGTTAGAAGTGTGGTAAAAAAGGATGCTTACTCTATCACACTAAGAGACCAAAAAAAATTTGTCAATATGGCGCCCAAGCAAGAATCTCTTTCCAACAGATTACAACCAAAACCAACAACTATAAAGTGACCAACAGGTACATGTTTGGCTAAATTGGCTTAACTTACAATATGTTTAAGGGACTTTAGAAATGTCAGGGATTTGTCTATCCACCTGCTTGTCTTGTATAAATTTCACAATTTTTTTCTTAATGAACAAACAGATTCATTACAGGAACTTAGCTGTTAGTATCATGATAATGTTTGAAAATAATAAGACCAGTCTGAAAAATCCCATGGAAGTGATCTTTGAAAATGTACCAAACTTCCATGTACATTATGTAAATTCTTTATCAGTGTTGTTCCTGGATAGATGTCAACAAAACCTTATTCTCAGTTGCATAAAAAATAAAGCAAATAAAAATTCAGAAATCCCATTCCTCAGTGTGAACCTGCTGATATCCGACTAACTGATTTATTTATTGCTGTTTCTGTCTTGAAAATCACATTAAAAGTGTAATGATTGTCCACTGAATGTTTAGCAGATATACATGTAAATCAAACAGTCACAGAAGTAGCTTTTGGAGGGTATTTCCCCATTAAAAAACTGTCAGATTTTGCCTTGTAAGGTAAAAAAATATAATACCATGTTTATCTGATTAAGGCAGGGCTCACGCTGGAGGGTGAAGTGGACGAAGAAGTTGCCTTTTGGACTACACTATGCTGTACAAGTCACTCGGGGAAGTTTAAGTTGCTCTGTAAACAAGAGAAGTCGCTCTGCGAATTTTTGAAATCGCTCGAGTCACACTGTAAATCTTGCCATTATGTTTGAATGTTAAGTGTTACTAAATAAAAATGCAAGATGTAGCATTTCTTTAAAGTAAATGACAATTTCGGGTGTAAATTAATGGATATTTAGGATGAGAGCATAGTTGTGAATGATGATGAATGAGTCCTGCTTTGTACTAGACTGATATGCTGAGTCAAATTTTTGACATGCTAAATCACAAAAGCAACAGTTAGCAGGAAGAAATGCCACTTTACAGAGACATATTATTTTAACTCTGGGCCCACCAGGCTTTGATCTTACTCCTTGATGCTTTGTGCCGAGAAGCAGCAAATATCAATTTAAATGTCTTTGGTTTGTCCTGGTCTACTTGAGGCCAGCATGCTAACCATTACACCACCGAGGCAGATGTCGAAGTAAAGGACCACCTATCTGAGCCAATGAGACCTTTTATATTGTTGCCAATGGAAGCTAAAAAATTTCTTGATAAGCACACATAAAACAACTACTGGTAGACAAAAGAAAACATTCCATGGACAAACCTGTTTTCACCACTGAGATGGGACATATAGAATATAACACCAACAAAAGTGCAAGACACAAAAATCTCTGCCACTTATGGGTAAGATTTCCATTCTTTAATGAGTTTTGCCCAGGCATAGAATGGTAGAAATCTTACTTGGGGTTTCTGAGATTTTGTCTCTTGTGTTTCAGGGGTGTTTGATCCATTTTTCTCTCCCCAGCGACTAAAGTCGCATTAGTCGCAGAAAGGTAAAACATAGGTATACTATTTCCAGCGTTGGAATTAACTTAAAATTAGGTGAGTTTTGACATGAAACCTTTATGAGAGGTCACTCATATTTTGATGCAGTTTTATCTGCATGCATACAGAAACAACTTATGATAGTTGAATGGAATTGGGTATGCAGTTGTAAAAGTGATGTCTCATTCTGTTTCCATGGAGATAATGAACCCCTGACCCTACAGTCATGGTCCACTGACTGAAAATTTCATGTTAAAGTTTGTGATACGGTCAGTTTCTCAAGAACTGTTTATTACAGCCCCAACCAGTAGTCCTAGCCACTTGATATTTGGTTTGAGTTGGGGCTTACTCTATATCACTGCATCTCTACTCCACACCCAGATGATGGCCCCTCGTCCTCAGTTTTGCATGAGCAATCACTTTAAGTTTTCATAATGAGTTTCTACAGCCCCAACCAGTAATCCTCATCACCTGATATTTGATATGGATTTGCATCAATATCAGTACATCACCATTATACACCCAATTGATGGCCCTGCCTCCTCAATTATGCATGAACAATCACTTGAAGTTTTTGGCAAGCAGTTTGTACAGCCCAATCAGTAGTGTTAACCGATGATATTTGGTATAGAGTTGTGTCTTTATTTCACACCCAATTGATGGCCCAATTACCTCAGTTATGCATGAGTGATCAGTTCAAGTGAAAGGCCTGCTCCTTCAAGCAGGCAAGACATATACTGTGTCATTTAATTTTACATTTTATACATGAGAACACATGACACTTTTTAAAGCTAATATGCCCATTATGCGATATCAAAGAAACTGCATATGCCAAACTGAATGTGTTAATCTCACACAGGGGGTGGTTGAGATTTAAAAAAATCTCTAAACTAGAAAAAAACAGATTGCATTTACAAAGGTTAAGAGAAGTGCATGTTACATGTGGCAGTTTGTTGGATCCAGACTGATAGAGTGAATTTTACCATTTTCCTTTTGATGAATCAGTCTCTATATGATTTAATGGTTTTCATATTGGGTGGTTTAATCTTTTAATTTCATCCCAATTCATTAAGCTATATGATTATGATTATGATTTATTAATCTATTGATTAGAATTTTTATGAGGTTCGTTAACTATGAAAGGAAAAGAAAAAAATCAAACATTTCTTTTATTCAAGGAATTATTTTTCTTTGATTTATCAGCAATTCGAGTTCGCTTCCCATTAGAAGATCTTATTGCTCAAAGCTTTCAGACATGCTTTTTTGAGCTTAAGAGGCATTTCAATCAAAGAAATATACACTTCATATAAATTCTGTTTATTCAAAAAAAATTGTGTTACCGCCACGGAAAAATTTTGTGTGATATGATATAAGAGCAGGTAAAGCGTGATGAAGATATGTTTATAATTATTTCAACTACGTCAAAACAGTATCTCCATCACTTCAAAGAATGTTTAAGATCTGAGGGAATCTTCAGTTTAATGAAATAAAATTACATAAATTGCTTGGCTTTGATATCAAGGATCATATTGATGTGCGCTGCACAATATTGTCTTGGCGTAATTTTCACGATCACGTTACCTGATTATTAATTTATTACTCAGCTTAAGATTTGTTACCTTTGATTTCAGGTAACTAAAAAAATATTACAAAAAATAATACATTTATGATTGCTTAATGTGTTTTTGATAGTGAAAAATTTCTAAGATTGTTTTCAATGATCGTCAGAATTGATCTATGCTTTTCAACAGCAATTGTTTTGAATTAAACCGTAATTTAGACACGATGAAAAATAATGAACAAAAAATTTTGAAAGATAAATCATTAAATGGAACTTGCAGGAAATGAATTCTTTTGTTAAATCTCCAGGATTTGGAAAAAATTAGATGTACACATTACCGCTGCACGTTAGGCCAATATTTTGTTATTTTCTGTTTTACAGGGACTGATGGACCCTAATTTCTTATTTTCAAGTCCACATCCTATTTTTTTTTCGCTTTACACCAATAAAATCATATTTATAGTCAATGCAAAATAATTTGAAAATGTGTGATTTTTTTATATAATTCAAGATTATTACTTAATAACATAAATAAATGAAAAAATAATGTACACTTCATAGCTTTGTCTTTGTGTTTATTGTTCTTTTAAATGTACATTTTTGATAATATTCAGGAAAGAGCAGTATTACACGATTCAGGGAAATTTAGAGCTTTTCACAAGGAGTGGTATTCCATCCTTGTTGAAGCCCTTGTGGAGACCTCTAGACTTACAACTTCCTCTGTTTTTCTTGTGGTTGGAGTGCAGTCTCTCTGACATTTACCCCATATTTTTTCATTTTCATACTTCTCTACTTAAGTAGATTTGTTTTTTTCCTTCAGTTGACTACTGTTCACATATAAACACTTTCAAAAAATAAAAAAAAAAGTTTGCTGCATAATTTTATTGTATATGCTTCACAAAATCCAACCCTTATTTTTTTTATTTCTATCAACCAACATGATATTTTCTTAAAAATTAAAGTAAAACAGAAAATAAAACATTGTTGGCCTTACACACCTGGGTTTGATTTTGGAGCTAAGTAAACAGCAAAGCATAAATTTGACGTTAAATATAATGTATCGGAGAACAATTAGTGCCAGTATTAGTTTAACATGCAGAAGGATTAAATGTTTTGGAAAATCAGCAAACACATTACCGAAGTGTAATTGAAAAATACAAATTGTCCTCGCATTTTCGTTAGTTTTTGGAAATGAAGAATAATGGCTTATGATTTAGATTCATTAGTTTTCATATACAAAACCATAAATTATCATCAAACACAAAATGGGAAAGGAAAAATGAATGTTATAATAACCACGAAAATGTGTGTTAATAAGAATTTATGACAAGAAGCTTAGAATTGGTTTTTTTTTGCATTTTTGAAAACATCAAATTCCATATTAATGGCAAAAAATGAAACCTGAAAATATAATGGTAATAGGTAAATCTCTCTCACTCAAACCAAAAGAGAAACAGAGTGTACAAATCTAGAGGTCTCCACAAGGCCTTCAAAAAGGCTGGAATACCACTCCTTGTGAAAAGCTCTAAATCGCCCCAAATAAAAAATGTGTCTACTAAAAATAATACTGCTTCTGCCTGAATATTATACTATTTTTTTAAGAACTTGTTTCGTGCCCCACGGAAATCTAATGAACTAAAGACAACAGCATAACGAGAAATTATGCAGGGCACAATCCAGAAAAGACGTGGATTGTGTCTTTCTGGCATTTATTCCATAACCTTTCTTTTAGATGTAACAAAACATATAATACACAGACAAACCTATGATCACATTTCTTGACTTGGGACAAGCACATGACAAGCATTTTAAAACTTAGCATGTCTTTCAGAATCAAAGTTGGGTGCATTTCTAGATAAATATGCAATAATTAACTGTAGTCAAACTAATCCAACATGTTTTCATAACAGCTGAGAGACAAAAACAGATTTTTGGCACTTCTGTCAAAACATGGATTTCTAATCCCTCCCAAGTGCAGTTATGTAGTATAATGGGTAAGGAAACTGTGAAAATTAAATTAGATAAATATGATAGTACTTTGTACTAGCCTGACACCTGTGTTTGTTTTTTTATACTAGGATGGTTAAGGTCTTGCCGGTTTCGGTTTCGTTCAAGTTCATTGATAAGATGACATGGTAGTAATTTTTGTAAAGCAAACTTATTAATATCTTTGATCGTTCCTTTTGCTTCAATTTCATTTTCCATAAATTTCGCTCAACAACTGACCAGGCACAGTTTCATAGGAGTCTAAATTCCATCCCTCCCCTTCCCATCCCTACTAAAAGAAAAAAAGAGTTTTTGCTAGAGGTGAAAATAATTATTCATGCAATTAAGCAAGTTGAAAACAACTATTTTGACTCTAGGATTGCTGTAATATAACAAAATATGTGCATGATAGAACCACATTCCCCCACTTCACCTCACTTGGCAAGAAGTTTACTTATGTCCCCTTAAACGCTGACATTCATTTAACCTGATATCATTTGTTTGAAATAGAAGAAATCATGTCAAACAAACAACAAAAGAAATTGTGATGGTATACATGTGTATATATATTTTGTATCAATTGTATAAATAGAGAAGGGGCCTGGGTGGCCGAGTGGTCTACTGTCTGTAAACCTTACTCCGTAGAATGGCTTTTTGGAAATTTCAAACCTTTATCCTAGGAATATTTTACTAATTTTTTGTCAAGAAGTAGAACCCAGTGAGTCGTCCAATAAAATATAAAAATATGAGTACT
>JARWCS010352910.1:0-10986 GCA_034783895.1 Geukensia demissa
TGCATACTGGGTCAATCAAGGTTAAGCTTGTAAACTAATGCTCTTATCAGACTCCCTGGTGACTTACACACATAATTATAGTAGTTTCCTTGTATTATAAGATGGAAGGATTAATTAAAAGTAAATTTGTGTGTAGTGTCCAGACTCCTTTAAAGTATGACTTGATGTAGATGCGATGATAAAATTAAAGTTATCGGTAGGTAATATAAACTGACGGTAGTTTAGATAATCTTTTCTTCTCAATTCAGTCTTATTTATTTTTGTTTATAGATATTCTTGTAATACTATACTGTAAAAATAAGTGTTAATGATTAACATGTTAATGTGTTAAATTGAAAACATGAGTGTTAAAAATATTTATATTGGTGTTGTTGATATTAATACAAGTGTTAATATTATAAATGGTAGTGTTAAAACAGAGTTGTATTAAAACGTTAAAGAGTTATCATTATTGAATTAAAAACATTTATAAATCTTTAATGACATACATTTATTTAGTTGAATCAGATATACGCCTGATTCTTAAATTCTGCTTATTGATTTTAAAAATTATGCCTTTTTGTTGTTTGTCTTACAATCAAAGGTATTTCGGGCTTTAACAAGACAAAAGTGTTATACTGGTTAATTAAGACAACAGAACTTGACGCGACTTTGGTCAAATATCACCTAGTTGAAATTTTAAGTCTTAGCCGTTGAGAAAACCCTTAATTTTACCAACAATATACAAATTTTCATAATGTCGCTCTCTCCGCATGTCATTTATATTAACACATGCGTTAAATTTGGAGCGCACTTTAAATTAACATTAGCATTAATAAGATAACTGATGAAATTTGATAATCCGGAAATCACGTGCATTTATTAATTAAGATAAGCCACATCAGCAAATTCGCGCCTAAGATCAGCGGTCTTTGTTCACCAACACCATGCCTCCGAAGAAATCCAGAAATTCTACAGAATGTAAGTAAATATTTCCACTTACTTCAGCTCACATGGAAATCACAAATTTCTCGTTGAGTTTTACGTTTGAGGAACTAGATTTGGCAAACATTTATTTTCCTATACTGAGGGGTATATAAATATTTGCTATTTAAAAAAGATTAAAAACAGAAAGTTGAAGACATTTTATTTATACAATACTAGTATTGATATGATAAAACACTATTTCAGGAAACAGAAGCTGTCAAAAACTCTATAAAATATTTATTCCGTGCCCTGGAGAATGCTGTGGGAAGGAAATAAGGAAAAGAGCAGAAGTTCAAATCAGTAATAAATGTTGTCGAGGTAAAAAAATCATGCAGAATATTTTGTTTACACCTGTACATGTAATTAAAAAGTCTTCTTTTTTGGTTAAAATTGTATAGTTTGGCTGATGGTTTTTACATTTAAATATTATCACATTTTATTTTTGAGGCCGTATCATAGGAGTGTCATATTGCATCTTTTTTTCTATATTAGTTATTTGAATGTAAGGTAGTATTAGAATCCTTAAATATTTAAGTATTTAATCACTAATTTTTTCAATGTTTTCTTCAGATGTGCAGAGTGATGAAAATATAGAGACATCAACAGAGGACCCCCACCCTTTGATGTGTTGTTGGACCCAGAAACCAATGTAGATATTTGATACATCGTATGGAATTGTTGCAGAATTTTGTTTTGGATGCAGTGAATGAATTTAATCGAGAATATTACATTTTTTAATTTGAGTATCTAGTGATATGTATAGCCATTTTTTTTATTCAGCAGTAGTATTTGAAGACTTATTCACAAAAAAATAATCCGCATTGATGAAATTGTTAGATAAACTATCAAGAAGGATTTTGCCAAAATTGACTAAGTATATAGTGACATGATCATAAAATATTCCATAAGACATGTGCAGTTGCATGTTTATTTTTAAAAATGTTGAAATGTTTGTTATTAAAATATTAAATAAACTATATCAGAAAAAATCTTTATTACAATTAGTATTTACAGGGAAATGGTTTGTTCTGTGAATATGAAGGTTGTTCACATAGTTTTTAATTTTAATGTCTTATTATTTATCAGTTGTAGAAAGAGAAAAAAAAATTGCATTACATTTCTAAATTTTTAAATGCGTAGAAAATCTGTTATTCATGACACTGGAATACAAGGGGGAAGCGCGAAAAAATCTGTGAATTTGAAAGTTGTTCACATAGTTTTTGATTTTTATGTCTTATTATTTATCAGTTGTAGAAAGAGAAAAAAATTTGCATTACATTTCTAAATTTTTAAATGCGTAGAAAATCTGTTATTCATGACACTGGAATACAAAGGGGAAGCCCGAAAAAATCAAAGGGTCAGTCAAGAGGGAACAAGTCGAAGGACAAGGCACGCAAGTTTTTAACATTAACACAGATGTGTTAAATATTTAACACCTCATTTATTATTAACATGTTCAGGTGTTAAAAAAGTGTAAGCAGCAGTTTATACGTGTAACGTGTTAATAAGATTAACACTTTAACATGTTTATATTTTTACACCAGTGTTAATATATTTACACACTTGATGTTAAAGAATATACACAGGTGTTATCGGAATAACACTTTAACATGTTAAAACCTTTACACTACTGTAAATGTATTTACACACGGTGTGTTAATAAATTTAACACCAGCGTTATTGGATAAACACTTTAACATGTTAATTAAGTGTCATTCCTGAGGTGTTAATAATAGTGTTAATTGAATAACACATATTTTACAGTGTGGTTAGACAAAAATTAATAAATACAAGTCGAAACATCATATGCAAACAATTACAAAAAAACATGAGACAACAATATATACCGACTTCGGAAAAGTACTCTGACAGTTAATTCAAAATCGAAACAATAGTAATAGCATACCTTGTTCTCTTTTAATTTAAAAAGAATATCATCAAAACACGTTAGGCTAGAGCAGATATTAATGTTGATGCAAAGAAGATTTTAAAAGATTTTAAAATAATGTTATTAAGATAAGCTTTATTTTAGTTTTGTCAGGGAACTTAAAATGTCCAATAGGTTGTTTTTTATGATTTATGTACATTTCCATAAACGTTTGGGTGTGATATTTCGTTTTTGCCGAGATAACTTTCATTAAAATCTAAAACATCGCTGCATACAGGGGCAAAGCAGACAAGTTAAGAATATATCAACCATATGAAGGAGCCAGAGGGGCGTTTCCCTCAAAAAGGGAATACTTACAGTAGGGAATGAGAAATTGTCTATTTGGACATATATTTTAATTTCTAAACAGAAACATCGAAATCCAGAAAAGGACTACTGCTGCTGTCCTAATAATTCTAGGGCTAATTGTATCACTTGCGCTCATGCATGCAAGTTGTGTGCATTTTGACAATTTTTTTCTTTCGGTGTATTGTCAGTTGATCAATTGATTTGTACTATGATATGCAGAACAAAGTCAAATAGAAACAAAATTGCAAAAATGCCATCTTTTTGTCTTGTAAATTTCTATACTGTATGGAATTTATCAGTGCTTGGTTTTACTGAACTCCCCGTACCACAGCATGTAATATCAAATGAAGAAATTTTATGCGATAATGAATCGTGTTGTTCAAGCTATAGTTGTCTCTGTAGTGTTTTATGTTCTGGTTTCTAACTTTCGTTTCGTTCTGTTGGTCCTGGTCTTGTCAGTGGTTTTTACATTAAGATTTCCGACTGCATTTTGGTATCTTCGAATTATTTTTAACAATTTTTTTCGTATTGACAAAAAGCTGTGAAAGAGCCAGGCCCAATTTGTTTACCTCTCACGACTGCGATGTGTTTTAAAGATTTTGAACTCTTTTAGTTATATTCAATTACAACTAATTAACATTTTCCGTAGTATTCATTTGTTTATTTCTTTATTCAACACATTATAAAAACTGTGAAGTTATAAATCCTAGTTATATTCTGAATGGGTATGAAAGGGGTAACTAAATGAACATTCATACACTGTGGTATCACTCGAAATTTGCAGACGGTTATTTGTCAAAAACAAGCACAAAGTAGCTATCAAAATTTGTCCTTTTTTAAACAACCATCTTACAAAATTATGAATATTTTTTTAAAAACTGTGTATTTTTTAATCTACCAGAGAACTGAAATCCCACCGATAATTTCATTTTGTGACCTGCAAGACATATACGATTATGCCAGTGGCAAATATCAACGTTTTCAAGAACGAAATCTCTTGTTTCATCCACATATGGCTTATAAATCGTAAAGTAAGCTTTAGGGTTTCTGTTGGGAGTACTATATATCACATAATGATGACACAATAGAGTGATCAAGACACGTTGTGATAATGTTCGAATGCATTTGACTTTATCTCGAGTCTTCGTGCAGTGGTTATTTAAGCGCAAATTTGGTGAATGACATTATCTGAAAAGTGTTATTTTAACATCTATAAGATTTAAAGATTTCTAATTTGGGAATCAACTATAACTATCTTGTCAATAATTACATCAAAACTAAATTTTAATTAATGTGCATATTTGTTTCATATTGTTGTACATATTGTAGATACTTAATATTTTGATCGATGACCTAGTTTGTGAAAACTCGGTATATTATTATTAATGTTTGAATTTAAACTGCTAACAGGAAGTACTTGCATCTTGTTATCTCCTCTCTTTGTTATTATCTTTGTATTGTGTATTGACTTGGGAGTTAAATCCAGTACAATTAATTTTAAAGGTTTGATGTTATGTCGTCTAACCGGGTTAATGTCGTCTAACCGGGTTAGTGAGAAGGTCTTAAGTCAGGAATTTGGGACATTTGTTTTTTTCTGCATGAAATGTTTTCTTACAATTACATTTTTGATAATAATTAGGTACATGTAAAATCAGTTCTATTTTACGCAAAAACATTTTATTTCTTTTGGTGATTTACAGATTTTCTCTACCTTTGTTGAGTGCCTTTTGGATACCTCTAGATTTGTAAGCACCTCTATGTTTCTCGTGGTTGGACTGTGTCTTTCTTTTTCTGAAAGTCTAAAAACACATTTAACCCCGCAAAATATGTATGTTCCTGTTAAGCCAGGCAAATCGGTTGCTTGACTGATTGGTGTTTAACTCTATGTCAGCAGTATGTCAGCCATAGCTTGTCGAGAACATAACCAGAAAAATGAAATGCTGAAGATGTCGTTGTTTTTGTGTTTAACTGTTTTACTTGTGTTACATTCAAATGTTATTTTTTTACATGTAGTGGGCCGTTAATGACAAATTTAAATTGCTTTTTAAATTGATTTTTATAGCTTGCCTTACGGTAAGGATTTCTGTCCATCGTTGAAGACCTTAAGTTAAGACAGATATCGAGTTGTTTATAATTTGGACTTTGTGGATTTCTTTCTAATAGTCAATCATTTCACGTCTCCTATTTCAATATAAATTGGGTTTTATGTGTATATTACAGAACATGTATTTTAAGATGATTTTTGTTGTAATGCATATCAAACAACTGTCAGTTTCTCTGTTATGTTTGACAGCTGACAATTAGATGATTCATTACAATTTATCGGTTTGGAATATTATTTACCCTGAAGATTCATTTCATAAATTGATGAATGAGCATCTAGTCAAAACTGACAATTTAAAACTTCTTGTATAAAATTGGGAAATCTTGCCATCAGGCAGTTTATGTTTTGTATAAATAAATTACTGTCAAGTCTTGAAGCGAACTTAATGCTATGGATATTAAAAAACAATATGTTGTTAGCTGGTTTGGTCCGTCTTAATTGCATTCAGTCTTAGTTTCGCATTCGCCTTCTGGCTTGTGAAGCTCTAACTTGAATAAAATAATGAAAAGTTTTTGAATGACATTGAAATTTTTCTTCGTTTCCTTAAATGCGTGAAATTTAAAGAAGGAATACAGATATTAGCCACATAGATATGTAGTATTGACTGATAAAATTCTTGCATATCTCCAATCTTTCTTTTGAATTCTATAAATGATTCGACAAATCTTTGTTTTAAAGTATCCTTAAAGACATCCGATGCACATAAGTGATAAAGGATATCGTTTCGGTTAAAACCTTGTTACAGTTCTGTCTTTTATATCGTACATTTCTCTTGAAAAAGGCTAATGCTAGATATATTCATTAAATAAAACATCCCCCAGAAAAATGATCAAGAAAGCGTTCTTCATGTTCTTTACTTTTTATGCAAACAGCTTAGTCTTAATTCAACTTTGAAGTGCTTGGTTAATGGAGAGCTCGAGCAACTATCGACAACAAATAATGCCAGGATGCACTTTTTAATAAAGTTAAATACACACAGGTGTTTGTCTTAAATGCATCTTCACTGCAGTTATGAATCATTAATGTATTTTCTATCACGCCGATTCAATAAATAATTTCACATTTATTACGATTTTCTCGTCATTGAGAGTAGAACCAATTAAATTACAAGTGTAAACACTTCCAATGCTGCATTGGTTTGAGTGCTTATAACAGCATTTACATCATCAAATGTTCAAAGGTCTGCATGATGCATCTAATTTGATTTATATATAAACGTTTCAAAATTAAAAAAATGTTATTGCCAATCCTTAATTGAAAGAAGATAACCAAATTATTGGTTGCTGCCCCACATTAATTTTGAGATGTCGAGGCTTACATTGCACTTAACGTATCTTTCACAGCCACGGCTTATGGATTATATATTCCCATGTCTCATTACGTTTTATTTTCATGGGATGATTTGGAGGTTTTCCCAAGGAGTGAAGTTCAATCCGTTTTGACGGCCTTGTGGAGACCTTTTTACTTGTAAATTCTCTCTGTTTTCCTCGTGGATGGAGTGTTTCCTCACTGGCCTTTATCCTATTTCTTTTCATTTTGATATGCAGTCAATTCCCTTGCATGGAGAATATAATGTCTTATACATTACCTTCTTTTGCCCTAAGTATATTATGTCACAACCACGACCTATTCGGAATATTCTTTTACTTTGAGTATATGATATAACTTTTACTGCTTATCACCTAAATTCCCCTTCTATGAGTACAGGCGAATACAATAAAGAAACTGGAGGTGTGTCATGATTTTTAATGAGACAGCGTCTGACAACAGCCTCGATCCATGAGCAAAGATCCAAGCCGTACGGCAAATTATAAAAAGCCTAAAAAGACACATATGAAGCTATTTAAATATAACATTACTCAGTCGTTTAAACTCTAACAATAAAACGAAAAAAATAATAAAAACATTGACACGTGATTGATATCTACAAAATTACATTTTCTGGTCTAGAACAGGCACTAACATAAAGTGCTATGATAAAACTCTTTCTAACCTTGGAAACTGTGGACATTAAGGCAGACCTGGACTTTTTGATTGAAAACAGTTTTGTAGAATTCGGTGGGCGAGTTTTTCAACAGACCGATGGCATTCCAATTGGCACAAATTGTGAGTCCCTACTAGACGACCTATTTTTGTACTCGTTTGAAGCAGAATTTATTCAGGGACTCCTGCGAAATAAAGAAATTGTCCAGATCGTTAAATTTTACTATTCGCTATATCGATGATGTTTTGTCATTGACTAATCCTACGTTCAGTGAACAACTCGACTAAATATATCCCACCGAACTAGAAAATAAGGAAACCACAGACTCAACAAAATCTGTTCATACCTAGATTTATTCTTCGAAATTTACCAAAAGGGAAAACTTATTTCTAAAATTTACGACAAACGGGATGACTACAACATCCCTATTGTAAACTTCCCATATTTATGTGGCAACATTCCTGCTTCCCCTGCCTACGGGGTTTATGTTTGCAGTTGATTCGATAATCTCGTACTTGTTCCAAGTATCAGGATTTTCCGAAGAGAGCATTGCTGTTGTCTCATAAATTACTACAACAAGGATACATTCAATCAAGGTTGAAGTCCTAAAATTTTATGGTCGCCATCACGAATTGGTTGATCCTTATCAGTGTATCTCAACTAGTGATGGACCTGATACCGGTAATACAAAAATATGTTGATCTCTTCTCGGATTGACGTTAACCCAGATAAGAGTTAAAGATTCCACGACAGGGGATGCTTACCCTTCTAGACACCTGGTCCCACTCCTTGTTTATATAGGATTTCGTGCGATTCCTTCTGGTTTTGACACAAATTGACACTTCTGATTTTTACATCCTTATTTGACACCGATTTTGACATTAAGGACCATGCGACGGGTGTTACGAGCAAGAAAGGTGACGCTCAACCTTTTAGAGCACCTGATCCCACTCCTGTTTTGTAAAGGAGTTAAATTCGTGGATTCCAAGTCTTTGTTCCTTTTTGTTTTCGTTTTTTTCTTTTAGTTTGTTTCAAATTTGTCTTGTCTCTTTGATCTCTCACATGGGTATTATGCACTGGACTAAAAATGCAATTGTTTTGGATTTACATTTTAAAGGCGATATGTAAAAAATTACCGCACTCACGCAAATGATAATTTACCTAGTTCTCTAAAACTACGATATTATATTATATGATAATATATAAATTTGCTTCATTTTGATGGTGCAATTAACAAATGGTCTCGGGTAACAAGACATGATAAACTTTTTATTTTTTGTGGTTTTATGACAGATGAAAGATGAAATTTTAAAAATAAAGTTGAATTATATTCTAGCTATAACACTGAAGCGGAATATTTATCTATGAAAACATGCCATTTTGAGACAATTTTTTTAATGTCAAAAATTAAACATAGAGGGGTAATGGGAAATTTGTGCTGAGGAAAACTATAATTTTAACTGCAGGATGAGTTGCAAAAAATTAGAATTCCAACGATGTATAACATGACATATTTTGTAGCTGAACTTTCGATATAGTGGCAAATTTTGTTTGGTGTACATTAGTTGATGAAAACTTAATTAAAATATCGATGTAACAAAACATCCATTAAAATTAAGTTTTGATGTATTTTAAAAAATGGTGTCAATGTTGATTTTGAAGAACACAAAATATCAAGAAGTTATAATAGTGGTAATAAGAAGTAGATGTACAGTAGTGTCTTTTATTTAAAAAAAATGATGTGGCCTGATTTCCTTGAGACATAAATAACATAAATCAAGATCTTCAACGAACGAATATAAAAACCATTAGCCGAACTGCATGTAAAATGTCCCCCAAAAATGTGGTAATATCCAAAATTAACAACAATGGGTCTAATAAGTATGCAATTTATAACAAGTTCGTAACAACTAAATATAGAAACAAACACATAGTTGTTTATCTTAAATGCATTTTCGCTGCAGTTATAAATCATTAATTTATTTGTTATCACACTGATTCAATACAGAAATGCGCATTTATAGTGAATAGAACTAATTAGATTACAAGTGATAACGCTTCTGATGCATAGGATTGAGTGCGTTTAACACCTTTTACATCATCAAACGTTCAAAGGTTCATGATGCAGCTAATTCGATTTATATATTAACGTTTCCAAATTTCGTTTAATTATATTTCCAATCCCAATGCAAAGAAGATAACCGAAAGCTTGGGAATTCAAAGATATCAAAGTCAGAAGGGAGACCATGGCCAACAACATGAAACGAACGACAAACATAGAAAACACATCACTACACTGAAAACTAAAGCAGGAGTAATGAACCCTTCAAAAACCAGGGTGATCTCGGGTGCTCTGGAAGGGTAAACAACTATTGTTTCAGTAGTGACATCCGTCGTGTTACTCATTAGAAAAAGCCGGTGTATAGTCACAATCGATGTTAGTCACAACCGGTATAGGAACGGACTTGTAGTCACGACAGGGAAACATATTCATTTTCATTTGTGTAATGGATATTTCGTATCTGTCAACCAAATCAAGATGGCAACCGAAAAATTTCCGCAGTGAAGACTCTAGTCTTTCCCTGAAAACCCTTGGCTCAGTAGCTTTCTTGTCCGCTGCAACCCTCAATAAATACTGATGGGATATTGAGGCGTGTAAGGATTGCAAGCCTTACCTGCTTTTACCACTGAATTAAGGTTTAATTTATAATGTCACATATACGGCACCGACTAATGATATCACAGCCAATGTGTATGATATATTCCCATGTACTAAATTAAGTCACATTCGCAGCTTCAAAATTAGATTCCTTAGCACTAAAATTGTTGAAAAGAAAAAATATGGAATATATGTCAGAAAGACACAAAATGCATCTTTGTTAAGTAGTGTGCACTGCATAATGTCCCGTTAGGTCATATCTTTTAAAATTCTATGGTAAAAGAAACGATTTTCCCTTTCTTAAGTTAACTTTCCGTTTCTTGGTTGGGACGTGCTTTTGGCCTTTTTTATGGTGTTAACCTTTCATAACTAGTAAGGTTTACTCGTGTTTGCAGTTAAGTCATTAACCTACATCTTACTGGTAAGCGTTTACAGCGGGGATACATATATCACAGGTTTTTAAGTTTTTTGAAAATTTTAATACCCTTACAAAAATTAAATACAAAAACTACAGCTTCAAATGAGGAATTAAGATTCGAAAATTGGATATCACATCATACATACTATAAACACATTACAAATAAAACATATCAATATTTGCATGATATATAATATATATATATATATATATATATATATATATCATGTAATGATTCGCAGCCTCTTTATTCCAAATACAATCAATACAATCTGGCCTGCCAAATGCTACCTAAAACGTTTCGTGTTTGTATCGGGCGTAATTGTGTTATGAATTCGTATTAAAATGACAATTACTGTTATTGAATTTGACACAGTTGTTCGCACACATATTTAAACGCGTTTAATGCCCCATTAATGTTTTCCAGTGGGGGCAGATATCGGCCATGTTTTTTTTTATCAAGGTCCAATTCAATCACAATCTTAATCCAATGATTTGTGCCTTATCCTGAAATATCTGACAGTAAGACCTATTATGACATTATATATATATATATATATAAACGTCTTAAATTTGTGACAACTCTACAATATACTTCCCCCACCGGATCTCTGAAGCA
>JARWCS010352921.1:0-10986 GCA_034783895.1 Geukensia demissa
TGTCCACACTTACCCAAAGGATCTTTTGTTCACCTTTCACATTTCAACGTGCTGCGGTCGTATCATGCTGCGCTTGCCAAGCACCTCTGTTTCGTCTAAAGGAAATCATGTTAGTACTATGTATCTGCTTGTGGTAAATCAATCTGTTGTTATTCTGTGCATTTTGCTCTGTATGTTATATTGAGACATATATCTGTATTGCATGACCAAACAAGCAAATATCACTTTCAAAAATACTGCTTATAATTTTTTGTATGGAAAGAAAGTTGTTAGTGAAAATCAAATTTAATGACTATTATAGAAGGATATATTTAAGTTTGGAA
The DNA here is from genome assembly GCA_034783895.1 of Geukensia demissa. Taxonomy (NCBI): domain Eukaryota; kingdom Metazoa; phylum Mollusca; class Bivalvia; order Mytilida; family Mytilidae; genus Geukensia; species Geukensia demissa. The sequence goes on from JARWCS010352921.1 coordinate 324, forward strand.
TTTGCTTTAAAACAATTTGCATATTTTTCAATATTTATTGCTGCTTTTGTCACATTTTTGTTGGTTTTTAGACACATCACATTTTCATAGATTGCCTTTTAACATTTGTTTCAGAACATCTGTGTTTTTCTAAATTGAAACTTTTTCTATTTTTCATCAGCACTTTTGCAAAAATGGAATGTGGGGTTTCATATTTTTGTAATGCTTATTACAATCATTTTATGTTGCAGATTTTTTGCTTCCTTATAATTTGTTTGCTTGACCACATTGTGTTTTAGGATATAAGTCGAAGTTTACTGGGTAGTAAACCACATCTGTCAGCATTTACACCTCCACCTCCTAAACTCACTTCTCCTTTACCACGACCACTTTTCAACAAACGTCATTCTGTGGCAGAGGACACAACAGAAATATCCGATATCATCAGAAAATATCATAATAATATTTTGTCACAGGTTTGTGGCCGCGTTGGTGATGTGGATAATACTGTGGTGGCAGTAATTGCATGCTCAATATATGCTGGTTGCTATACAGAGTCAGTCTTTGGTGCTAAAAATAACCATGACAATGATACTGGAAATGCAGTTTGATGATTTATTGAAAGTTTTCATGTATACAATATTAGGTACTCCAAAAATAATGATTTGACAGATTGTTAGTCCATGACAATTTTCATACTAGTTCTAATTAATAAGAATGTCTCTCTGTAGATGCATGAAAACCAGATATTAATAGCTACATAAAAGCCTTTGAATAATTGGATGACAAGGACAAGATTCAGTAGGGGTAAAGGGGGGCATGTATCTAAAGTTTTTGCAGAGATTTTTAGATAAAATTTTGGTCTTGACCCCTGTTTATTATTACTCCAGAAAAATACAATGGACCAGCATTACAAATATTTCTTTATACAAAATCAAGGATAGTCCATATCGAATTCATATTTTTTTTTGGAGTACTGCTCATTATAATTTGAAAATAATTCCTGTAGATAAGATGTAGTTTTTGTTTAGTCATCAAATATTTATCTAGGGTAAACAATTTAACAATTTTGTCCTTGAAATTTAAAAAGAAATAGGAATTTGGCCAAAATCAGATTCTCCCCTTATCTTTACCACCAAACATACTGAGGCTTACAAATTGCATTTCACAGTTTCATTGTCATTATGAATGAGAAGTCAGAAGACAATAAAACAATTAAATGCTTTTTTTGCAGCATGCCATGTTGGTGTTTTGTTGCTAAACATGTTAAATGTAGCTAATATTACTTTGTCATTGCATGTTCATATATTACCCTTACAGATGTTACCAACCCAAAAATTCAGTGCTAGTGCAGTATTGTGTGGGATGGTTTTTTTTTAAAAGCAAATGTAAAATATAGTTACAGTGTGTTATCAGGTCCTCTCAATCTGCAATGGCATTCAAGTGTAAAGAAATTCTTCTATAGCCTGATAAAATCTACAGGGTTAATGATGGAAACTATGCTCAACTTTACATTATCAATATTCAAATATACCATTGTTTCTAGCTTCAAAATTTTATATTAATGATAAATACCATCACTAGAAAAAAGTGAAAATGTAGAAGTCATGTCAAGGTCATAAGTTTAGTTTAACTTTGCATATCCCATATTAAAATGGCCGTTGATGACCCCTCTCCCCCTACCAGCAACTAAAAGGTCAAGGTTACAAATCAAACTAGTCCATATCAAAATATACAAAGTCTTGTCCAACCCAGAACTGTTAACTTTGTACAAGTTATTGTTATTGTCAACCGTTTATTTTTATGAACATGATAAAGAAGTTAGTAGTTCATCTTGCAAGTTGAAGTAAAAAATGAAATGGCTCAAATATGCGTTCGCTGCTCCTATTCAGCATTTTTTTTGGTCAGATTTTGGAACTCCTTTTTAGAATTACTTTTGCTATTTCATCACAATTTAAGGATAAAAAATCTACATTATCACTACAAATTTTTAAAGGAAAAACATACAACTTCCTGTTATATTTCAGTTAAGGTTACATATGCCAGGTCAGCTACTATTAATCTTTGTCTGAACTTCAATGTAGATAAATGTTTATAATTGGTCCCCATAGTCGGCATGGCCAAAGGATTTGTGACACAACCACAAACTTCTTACAGATAACATTTTGAGATTTACAGTGTATCTGTATAGATCATATACAAATGACATTAATATTGGATAACAAGAGGCCCCTGAGGTATGGTGTATATTTTATATATATATCATATATTATATTCAGAGCAGTGGGGAGAGGAAACCATGCATGCTTTAACATACAAAATCTTACATTTATATCTTGGAGTTATAGCCATTTTAAGTAATATTATATTATCTATTTGAACAGGTTTATCATTAATTTCCAACATGTAAACACTGTGGTATAAAATCTTGTTTCAATGTAAACATTACATGTTGATCCATCTTCAATCAGTCAAAAAGAAAGTTCACATCCAGGGGCAGTCTTAACTTGATAGATTTTGTCAAAACACTTCATCTTACAGATCATTAGCAATTCATCTCAAAAGCAGGATCATATCTTAAGTTGTACACAAATAAAAAAAAAATCTTCCTATAATTGTTCCTTTAATTACTTATTTTCAATTTAAACATGTTTTATTTATTAACATAGTCATAGAACTTTTAGTGAAGAGTTGTACAGATTACCTTTTTGCACTACATTTTTTATTATTTTGTTGAAGTTGAAATAACAGAATATTTCTATGTTTATTACAGTCATATGACAACATCCTAGTATCATCTATATACCAACTCTCACATAAAATCAAGTCAAAGACCAATCATGTAGTCCACAGGTTGAGGTGAGTATTGGAAACACACAATATTAGAACACTGATAAGCTTATGTTAAATGTAAGCACAGTATGCTTTTGATGGAAAAGACTCTGCAAAGCCAAATGAAGTTTTCCTAAAATACTTTAAGAGTTATCTCCCACAGTGCATTCTTACGGTATGTGGCTGGAATATAACATGTGAATTTGAATATTGTGTATTTTTTAAGATCCCAACTAGTGAAATTCAGGAGTTAGAAACAACCATTTTACCGAAAACAATAACTTTTTACCCAACACTTGCACACTTTATGTACAAAGTGTCACAAATTTTGATGAAATGTTTTGAAGCATATTTTGAAGTGTGAAAATATGTGAACACGCTACAAACAACTTCATATTTTGTAAAAGATGGAATTGGGCATCCTACAAATTAAAATAAAAATATTTTGTTGTTTTTTGGATGTGCCTGATGTTTTCTGATAGGATATATATGATTAAAAATCACTGTTCATTTAACATTTTAAGCTTTTTATGTTGAATAAGATAAAAAAATGACATCATACTGACACCATAGTGCATGCCATTTACCTGTAATAGTTGATATTCCTTATTGCCTGTTATAATACTTTACTTTTGACCATATTTCAGAAAGATAAAAATATCTACATATTTTTGGGCCAGAAATGGGCCTTAACACTCCTACTCCTTTAAAGTGCAATTCTTCATGAATATCAACCTGAGCTTGTTTTCAGTAACTGCATGATTCATTAGACAGGTATCTTCTTTTTGCATGTATTTTTTTTTGTATATTTGTTATAATTTAGGTACTCTTTTGTCCAATTAAGTTAATTTCTGTTTGATTTTTATAGATTGTCTTTTACTGCTTTTGCTGTCTTTGATTTTTGCCTTTGACCAATTGTCGGGGGAGGCTTGTTTCTCGAACATTTACCCCAAATCTTTTCATTTTCATATTCATGCAGGGACAAATTTATCTATATGTACATCCATAGATTATGCAATAATATTAATTACATTCATTTATCAATATTAAAAAGACTTTCCATTTTATATACAGAGAAGAAGACCGACTTATGGTTAATTCACCATCACCAATCGATGACATTATAGACCAATCAATGAACAGTGATATGCCTGCTTGGAAATCAGCCAATCAAGAACTTGCTGGAATACTTAGTAACTTGCGGAAAGTTGAACATCATTTAAGATGTAAGTCATAGACATAAAATGGGACATGTAACATACAAAGGGAAACTGCAGTTCTGTAAATTAGACCACCCAAAAAAATATGTGTGTTTATGGTTACCAGACTGACCCTAGTTTTTGTTGCCAATCACTTTTTATCTCCAAAATTTTGTCAAACATGCAGTTTTACAGTATTATAAGAACTCTGCATGTTTTATGCTTAAAATATTTCCCATCGCAGTAAAATAAAGGTGAATATGCCTTTTTAAGCAAACAAAAAACAATATGCTGACATTTGTATCCAAGACATTGTTGAACTGGAACGGACTGACAACTGGGGAAAACATCGAATAATCCAGAATTTAACATATTTTTAAAAAATTTATTAAATAAAATGACTTTTCCAAACTACCTACCCTAAACTTTTTGGCCTCACAAAAAAAGACATCATCCTCATCAACACATATCTCAAATACAGTCCTTAATATTTTGAAACATTAGACATCCCCCCTCAATGACATTCTTCATATATTGCTAAAAAAATGTTTTGAATTTTTTGTTGGTTCTTGCTAATGTTTTTTCAACAAAAATCTTGTACCTGGCTTTTCTTATGTTAGTAAATAGTTACAAATCTATATAATGGTAGACAAATCACTGAATCATGCTGTGCTCAATTTTTGCCTGATTACAGATACCGAAAATCTGAATTTAAGGAAAATAAACTTGGCTTGATCATGATGATCACAAATCCTGTTTTTAGTGTGACTTATAACATTGAAGAAGTAGAAATAAGCTTGTTGCTTATTTGTTTGTGTATTTCTACTTTACGGAGACTAGATCGTTGTCATGGGGCCAGGACAAATTATTTTTAGCCCTGAATTTTAATATTGTACCATTTTAAAAAGAAGTTGTTTTTTAATTACAGAACTACTCATTTCAAACTGAAGAAGGAACCTAATTAAATTAGATTTTATTCTTTTTTTAATTTTATTATATGAATAAGCATGATGAAATGTGTTTTTAATTTTCAGGTTTAAATAGAGTATTATTCCCTGGAGAAGTGAGTCCTTCAGAATCAGGGATGACTGGGAGGGAAAAACAAGAATATTTACAAGAGATTGAAAGAATACGCAGTGAATTAGCAGGATTCCAACCCATTGCAAACAAAGAAGATACATTGAAGTTACGTCGTGACGATGAATCAGTAGAGTCAGACTGTGAAGAACTCGGTGGTGCTGAGGAATTCTTCTGACATTTCTTTATAAACAAGCGCTTTGTGATATTAGTTATTGTTGTAGAATTCCAACAGAACTTCTATGCTGCCAAATATATCTGCTGAAGTCCCATGTCTTTATACTTGTGAAGTGCTCTATTTTGTCATTTGTTGCTATGACCGTGCAAGGTCAGAAATTATTAATGTCAAGGTCAACAAGTCCTGTATTTTAAATGTTAATAGAAGGAAAGTGGCACCCATTGCCATGTTTTAGTGGCATATTTAAAACATTTTTAAAGGATTAAAGAATTGAAGATGTAAAAAATATTAATCAAGATTCAATTTTTCATCACCTTAATTATTTTAAGTCTAATATTCTACATCTTTTAATTCTGTCTGTCTCTTGAGGTTCAAATAAGAGAAAACAAATGACGCAAACGTAAGGGGTTCTTTTAGATAGATTTGAAATTATAAATATGGTACTATATTTTTGATTATGGAACATTTTTATGTGATATTTTTATTTGGTTAAAAGAAGAACTGAATTTAAATGTAACTGAAGTGCTTTTAAGAACAGACTTGATTTTCTTCCTATTTAAATAGGAATTCCTACTTTTTATCTGAAAATCTTAGTACCAAAAGTAATGATTTTTGTGTCAGTAGGCAGAAATTAATGTTTTTCTATACATTTCCACCCCTAATTCCTATTTTCCCTTAATTTCCTACTTTTTTGACAATGAGCAAAATCATGTCTGTAAGAAAAGATCCAAAAATTATTACTAAGCACATAAGTTGCTTTACAGAGGGTTCCTTTTCACTGACAAATATGATTTATAAGATCAAGATATGTGTATTACCTACTGGTAAACTGTAATAAGAAAGACAAGTAATACACCACCTAAAGTGCTACAGAAAAGATTATTCGAGATTGGTTGGATTAAGTGAATTTTAGATGGGTATAATTGATATTACAATATTTACAATATTTATTTGGAGTCTGCTCCACAGATATATCTGTTAATTGTTAGGCATGAATTGTGCTATGTTCAATTAGAACTTATTTCTCCACAAAGTCTCAAGTATTATCCTGTGATCACTATAATTCTGTCATATATATAACACTACTGCTACTTTATTCTACTCTTAAGGCTCTTTCTACAGAGCACAGGACAAAGATGAAAAACACATCTAAACCAATCATGAAATGACAGGAAAATTGTTTTAAGAAAAGAAGCATTTTAATTGTTTGACATGTGATTGCAGGATAAAAAGAATATACATGTACAGACATGGTTGGTGAATATTAGTTTATTTGTACTTAAAATGGGGCAGACAATAAATGCTGGCCAGTCATTGCATTTTAACTTGTCTCTAAAGCTTTACAAATAAATATGATATTAGCCAACATTGTTCTCTACAGAGAGTAAACCAGGGAGGATCTATACAGGGAGTAAACCAGGGAGGCTGTATACAGGGAGTAAACCAGGGAGGCTCTCTCAGACTGTGATATGTTTGTTGTATGTTGTTTGTTTTGTTTATTAATGGTCCAGGCAGTGCCAATTTTTTATCAAAGTTTTCATATAACTGCCATTCTTGAAGATTAGCTTAAAGTATATGAATGATTTTAACTGCTATTTTTTCAATATTTATATTTTTTCGAAGGCTGTATGTTACAAACTGTGATGAAAAGAACTATATTGATGATTTCTTTTGACTATTTTTATTCTATTTAGAAATACTCAAATCAGAAAGTAATAAGTTTTTGGAAAATATAGCAAGGTAATGTTGATGAATATATGAGAAAATGAGTGAAGCTTGAATATGTGTTGTAATGTGATGGTGAATGCTTTCTGTGGCGTACTTACAGTTGATGTGCTGCAATTTAACCAAAACAGCAAACATTTACAATATACATGATTTATAATAATGATAAAACATGGAACATTGTCTGTGTGTTTATTATTATATACCCCTGACTAGATGTTAGCCAAATACCGGTATGTCTCAACTGCTTCAAGGTCTTTGACACATAGAAGAGATTTTTCCTACAACAATTACATCAGTAATCTATGAGTTTAGTAATCTTTAGTCATGAGGGTTGACATTTTACAAAAAATATGTCTTATTGAAGTGTCATGAAAATCAATGTTTTCATCATATGAATACTTTTGTCAAATTGGACTTTCCATTGCAAGGATCCAGAAATTTTGCCACCACTGACATTTTTACTGGATTCTGGTACTCAAACAGATACATAACTATCTTTTAAATGCACAACACCCTGCCAGTGGATTTCTTATGTTTTGAAGGAACTGTGTGTGGCCATTCCATGTAAACTGTATGGTGAGACCATATGAGTGGAACAATATTTATATTTGTTTAAGGAATTAGAAATAAAATTTCAGGGTGAAAGTTGTGGTGAAAAGAAAAGGCAGACATTAATTTGCAAAGAAAAAATGCAAGATTCAAATAGTATTGAATATTGGAAAGAAAAAATCTAGGCTTGCCAAAAAACAGTAGAATAACCAAATCAAAAATTACTTTTGTGGCCTATCTTCCCCTAAAAATCAAATGATTGCTCCCTTTGTGTACAATGGGAGGATTGTAGTTAACTAATGCCTTGTCAGTGTGTCTACAAAAAATTACCAAAGCAGAACAAATCTGGTTTTTACATCAGTCATTAACCCTATTACATGACGCTGTTTACTGGTACAGCAGGAAAGGACATGTACTTTGGTCATTTCTGGTTACATAACCCCTACTTACATGCAAAAATATTTAAAATATAAATTGTTGTTGGAGGAATATTGGACCTTCCTTCCTATTCACCCCAATTCATTTATACTCTATGTCAGAGTTTGCTGGAATGGGTAAATAAACTGTCTACGGTATTCTTATAAAATGATGTTAATTTTGTAGATTGAAAAAAGTGCAAATGACTTGCAATAATACTTTTTAGCAATCATGATGTGTTTTAAGCTGCGCCGAGTTTTTGATTCTTTATGGGGATTTTACATTATAGAATTAGCCATTTGTTTGCCGGAAGTGGCTAATTGCACGCGCTAGTGCGAGACCGGGAGTATACATTGCCAACTTTGTGTAATAATTAGGTAATTTAGCAAAGATTAATTAACCTGCAAAAATGCTTAGTGGCGGGACTGAATGGAATTTTAAAAGTAATTCTTCTGATATGTATCGCAAGAGGGGGTACAAATAAAAATATGAGCGCAATATTTCAAATTATTTTATATAGGTCAAACTTCAGCGCTCCCACCAAAAACAAAGATGGCCAACCCTCAACGTTAAATCTCCGTAGAGAAATTCAGGGGTAGATAATAGTATGTAAAACACTTTTGCATAGTGAAAAGCATGAATCATTCACTGTGGGATAATTCTTCCTCTTGATTTAAAATAAATCCAAAGGCGGAAACGCACATATATTTAATAAAGCCCAAAATTTGCTCTCCAGAAAAGCTTGACATAGAGTATAAATGGAATGACCCATAATAAACATTTAAAGGTCATCATATGGTCTTGAAACTACAAAGCTCAGACCACAAGCTAAGCAAGACACAACCACTAAATCAGTAGTCAAACTTTTCACGATCCAGTAAGGTGAATATTTCTGTTTCAAACCTTATCTGTTGATGACAATACACTCTGTTCAGGCAACATATTTGTCTTTTTTAGTTCACCTGGCGCAAAGGGCCATGTGAGCTTTTGTCATCACTTAGCATTCATCGGCATCAGCATCTGTTAACTTTTTACATTTTCATCTTCTCTGAATCCACTGAATAGATTTCTACCAAACTTGGCAAAAATGTTAAGCAGGTGGTCCTTTGTCAGATTTGTGTTTTGGGTGCTGATCGGAAATTCAACATGGCCGCCACGGTCAATTGTGTGTTTTGATTGATCCAAATTTCAAAAATTTTCTTGTCAAAAACCATGGAGTGGATTGAACTGTTATTTTGCAGAAATGATTGTAAGATGGTCTTGTGGTTTGTTTGCCGATCAGAAATTCAATGATCACCATGACACAACTTAGTTTAACATCATACACTATGGGAATTTCACATTTTCATCTTCTTTCCAGAAACCACTGCAGATATTTCAACCTAACTTGTCGGAAATGTTAGGCTTGTGGTCCTTTACCAGATATATGTTTTTGGTGCCGATGAGAAATTTCAACATGGCTGTCAGGGCCATTTATGTGTTCTGATTGGTCCAAATTTCAAAAATCTTTTTGTCAGAATTCACAAGGTGGATTGAACTGTCATGACTGTTATTTTGCTGAAATGATTGTTAGATGGTCCTGTAATTAATTTGTGAATCGTTTGCCGATCAGACGTTCATGAAGGCCGCTATGATAACTTAGCCAGTTTCGAATAAATAGATGCCATAATGATACAAAGTCAACTTTTGCCATGTGAGCGATTACAGGCTCTGTGGAGACTCTAGTTTGTATTTGATTGACTTTTAACTACTAAAAGTTGAATTTTAGACCACATACGAACTTATTTCAAAAGCACAAGGAGTAAGAATCCACCTTTATAGAAGATTCATTTTCCCCGGCTTCTTATGGAGATTTTAATACAATGAATAGCATGACAGTTGTCACTAGTGAAGCAGGAGGTGCTGCTGACTCTTCCGGAGCACCTGAGCTGACCTTCTTTTTCACTGGGTTGATTTTACTCCAGCCTTAGTTTTCAGTGTACATGTACAGTGCTTTGTATAATGATGTTTGTCTTTTGTTTCATTTGTCGGTCATGGTCTTGTCTGTCTTCACGATTTCTGTCTGCTCCCTTGCCATTTTAAAATTCTATGTACAGTCTCATCATAGACATTTACTATTTTTCTTTTCATAAATTCGATATTTTTAGCTGGGTCTTTTGTTAAACCTATTTGCAAAACTTAGACCAGGAGTTTTTGACAAGTGTTAAGTCAAGTGTAGAATACCAATTCGAGAGATCAAAAGTGCATTGTCCAAACAGACAAATTTGAAGCAAACAAAAGGACGAAACGAACTCCTTTACAAAACAGGAGTGGGATCAGGTGCTCCGGAAAAGTAAACATCCGCTGTCTTTATATATACAATAGTCAATATCTTATCAGTTAGCTGCCCCAAGATGAGTGACAATACAGATTGGAAGAACCGAAGAGACATGGTAATGCAAGAAGACCAAAGAATGAACAAATCAATGCAAATGGGGCAATAAGGAGCATGGGCTGCTAAATTTCTTAAAATGAAATGAAATCAACCATTTACTTGTATAAATTGTTGCATTGAGATGAGAAAGAAATTTTGCGATAACATTTTATATTTTTATATTACTCTATGGACATTCAACAGGCTTTTTGTAAAGGTCTCACTATACGGTTCGACGTTTTCCATTGAACTCAATGTTAAAAAAGCAATGTTCAAGAACTGGGCCTGAAC
>JARWCS010352931.1:0-10985 GCA_034783895.1 Geukensia demissa
TTTTTCTAGTTATCAGTTATGCAGTAATGGAATTAAAAACTTTGTAAATCTGCCTTTCCATTTTGTACTAATAATTCAAGGTTGTGTTGACAAATAAATCATTTTACCTTATGAATAGTTCATTATTCCCCACGTCTGTTATCTATCTCTTTAGTTACATTTAGAAGCGGCCCGAGGTCGACGGGGTATAGAAATAAGCAGTTCAGTTTTTCCGCTGGCAGTCGGAGAGGCGTCCGTTGGTTGAGCAGGATGTAAAACATACTCGACCAACTCTCCCCACGGGACGTGCCGGGGAAGAATATGCACAAGTTATCTCCATCCTGGAGGTACTGGTCCTATACAAGGGGAGTTCCTGGTTTTAAGCGATGTATAAATTCACAACCCGTCCAGACGGAGAAGTGTAAGACTCCCCGTGATTATAAAATGCACGTTCTATGCATGTGAAAAACCGATTGAAACAGCTCGTTGAGTAATAAGTAGGTGGTCACTTGCATGGCTGAATTTTTAAGTGAAAGTCAAAATTTATTATTCCTGAATTACAGTTTTCATATCAATTTATTATTTGTTAACTTGTTCTCGTCCTGAATATGACTGAAATATTGTCCGCTGTCATCAATCAATCAATATTTGGAAGCACAGATTCAAATAAGTCCAAACAGAATAGATAAAAGCATAATACTTTCACCTTTTCCTGAATAGGTGTTACCAATATTTATTGACTTTTCAGGAATGTTTATCCAAGGTATATCTTCAGCAAAATGTTATTACTTTTGCGTCCAATAGAAACATCAGAAAGACAAATAGATTATGGCTCTGGCACACAAACGTCTGTATATTGTATATGTATTTGCTATATTTGAAACGTTTAACAGTGGACATGTCACTCGATGTTTTTGGAATTCAAGACGTGTTTTTTATGTTTGAATGGTTTCTTTAAATTTTTTATGTGTGTTTAGATATATCCGTTTTTTTGAAAATTCTATCGAATTGTCAGTTCAGCGCAGTGGATCTGGAATGGAGGCCTTCGTTATATTAAAATGATTTTAATAATACTTTCAAACTTACATCCGGCACATTCACAATTATACATGTCACAATCTCCACGATCACATCCTGCTTTACGACAGCACCTGTTACATTCTTTGTCAGCAGAGTAAGATGGACATCCACGTGTCAGTCTGCATGTGTCAGGTAACATTCCAAAACTTGCAGAAGACGATTCAACTGAAGATGATTAATATTACAAAAGTGATAATATTCCAGCCGATAATGACAACTGGCTTAAGATTTTAGCACAAGCAAACTCAATATAGACAGGCGCAGATTAATAAGAGTATGTCCATCTGTGTCAAAAATGACCGGTATCAGAAAATCGTGCAGCTTTGCACAAGATTGTAGAGAAAACCATTTTTTCAAAATAAATTCGCATGCGGATAGTTTTATTAGTTTGCATTCTTCTGACACAAAAATCCCGGGTCCACCCCAGTGGAGGTACCTTACTGATATTGGAAATGATTTTCAAATGGTTCAATTTGTGTTGAACTTTGATACAATATCTTGAAAAGACGCATGGAATGCAGTAACCTCTGCATTGTAGAATGAATTCGAAAATAACAGACAGACAGAAATCGTTAAGTCGGAAGACAGACAAGACCAAAGGAAAGACAAATATAGAACAGACAACACTACAGTGAAAACTAAAGCTGGAGTAACACGAACCCTTCAAAAACCAGGGTGAGTTCAGGTGCTCCGGAAGGCTAAGCAACTCCTGCTCTTAGTGGCACACGTCGTGTTACTCAGAAGACAAAACCGGTAAATAGTCACAATCGATATTAGTCACAACCGGTATATCAACGGATTTGTATTCACGACAGCTGGAAGATATCCATTGTCATTTGTGAAATGGATATTTCGTACCGGTTAACCAAATCATGTTGGCGGGCGATCGGAAAACTTCCGGAGATATTAGAACTTACTGCGAGCAAATTACTTGTAACCATCTGTATTTTCAGAAAAAATCGATATAATGTAAGACAATATTGCTTTATTGATGTTACTAGAATGTCTCTTGAAATCAGAAATTGTTTTATGTTCTCTTAATATTACATGTATAAAGGACAAGGGTCGTCAAGGTACATTTTTGGCCCACGAATTTGGCTATAAATTGAAAAGTCGATAATTTAAATTAGCTTCTGTTTTTTTTGGTATAGAATAATGTCTATAAAAATCCAACATATTTTTTAGTTTAATAGGTTCAACGGTCACATTGCTATGAAAATACTAAGAAAGTAATTAGTTTGATACAACATTTGGTACAACTTTGTCGGTTTAAATAAAGATCGCACACAAACATTATAACGAAACTTAGCACAATTTAAGATCTATCATATGATTAGTTTAAATGTCTTCGTGATGTTTTTGTGCGATAGTGTCTGTTTTGAACAAAACACCTTTAAAAATTTAGTATTTTTACAAAAAAACGTTACATTTAAATAATCAAATATACCCAGTTGTTTTGTCGAAATAATGGAAAATAAATAAGAACAAGTTTTTATTATTAAAAGACGGTTATTAAACAGCATTTTTACCGCAACTTATTATTGTGTCACTAAATCTAAAATTTGGACCAAACATGGGGCTTAACGTACCTACTCCTTTCAGCCATATATGAAATGAATAGATATGAGGTAAATGCCAGCTAGATTGCACTCCAACCGCGAGAAAAATGAGAGAATTTACAAATCTACTGGTATACACAAGGCCTTCAACGAGGATAGAATACCACTCCTTGTGAAAAGCTCTAAATCGCCCCAAATTAGAAATCGTGTAAACTTTAAATAATACATGTAATAATGTTCTTACCTGAATATGAAAATGTTTATGTAAACAAAAAGAAAAACATATGACCACAAAATCTGATTTGGGACAGGATTAGGTTAAACTAGTTATTAGTGGGTACCCAACCTTCATCACACACAGTATATATATATATATGTCTGACGATTTAGTACAAAATGGATGCAAATACAAATTTATCAGTATTTATGTAACAAAGCGATAAGTCTATCAATATAGGTAAGTTTTGTAAGTATTTTGCTTTGCGAAGAAAGTAAAAATTAAACTTACTGCTAAGGAATATAACCAATGCAAAAACGAGCGCTAACAACTTCATCTTTCTGGTTCAGTTCTTAAGAAAAGAAATGAAAGAATATACAAGAAATATTTATCTTACAGTGCACATGTATCTTTCTTTACATATATAAATATATTTCTGACTGAATACAGCTGACGATAGGTCTTAACGTCACTATATATTTTTAAATGTTGATATAATTACATCCTCGCTAGCCAAGGGTTTCGCTCAGGTGAGGAGGGTGTGAGAGAAACCTTTGGCTAGTGAAGCTGAAAAGCTATAAGTGTCCCTGGTCGTTTGCAGGTCGCTCGCCGGCATAGCAATAGTTTCCGTTTGTTTTCTCTTGCGTTTCAATTTTTGCCATCCACTGCTGAATTTAAAAACGGTTTTGGCATTTACCTGTACAAATGAATTCAAAACACTACAGGTTAAAATATTTTCATTTCATTACATGTACAGTTTAAGAACGGTGAGGAAAATAACAAGTTCTTTGTCCCCGATACAAATATTTGCCGACGCATCGAAAATTAACTTGTTCTTGTATACATATATACTTTGTTTGTTAATGTCATTCGCCCTTTGTATATTTAGATATTGTACGTGAAAAATGGCTTTATGCAAGAGTTATCGTTCTTGAATTAGTTGAATTCTCAGGGAAAATGTATTGTTTTCTAAAAAACTTGACTTACAAATGTCTATAATTTTGTTAACATATGTAGTTTGAAAAATCATCTTTAGATTGGTGGGTTTTCTACATTATGCATCACTTCTACAGTTGACAGTGTATGAGTTTATATGAACTGCTACTTTACCTTTTCGAACTCTAAATGTACAAATGAAGGTAAGAAAAACACAAATGGACATACCCAAAAACTGTTATACCTAAAAAGTTCAGTTCTAAATACGCTTCGTCCAGATACATTATTGTAAGAATACTCGATGTCAGAGTTTGTTGGAAACAGTAAAACTGTATGCCATATTCTTATAAATATAGTGTTTATTTTAGAATGTGTATTCTTAAGTTACCATAAATGTTTCAATATTTATTTTTGTAAGACCTACATTGACAAAACCTTATTCCAAATCCGATTTAATGACTTTTTACGCTAAAAAGAAATTTCTGTAGTTTATTCCATTTAAATCCAAACATTCAAACATCAGGAGTTCGAAATATTTCAACGGACAAACAAACAAACAGTCAAGTTCGAAATATTATGTCGGAATTCCCTATACACTTCTGTGAATTTCTAGCTTAAAATATTGTATCTATAATAATTATAGCAAACCATGGTCTCTGAAAATAAAACGTTTTAAAAACTATTTCGAACATATCATTTCAAAATTCAGGATAATATTTCTTGGTTAATTCCTTGAACTTGAATGAAATTACGACTAAAAATACGAATGTGCCCGTAGGTTTAAACTATTAAGTAATAAATATGAGTAACACTTTTCACAGGAAGTTGCATGTATTTTACTTTTCAATATTTTGAATTTTTTTACTTAATATAGTCTCACCTTAGTATAGTTTCTATAATTCTGTTTATTGTAGCAATTTTAGTTTGTTGTATTTATAGAATAAACAGTAAACATATGTTGCGGGAATCAATATATCATAATGTCATTTCATTGTACCCTCCGAGAATTTAAGAGTTGAAATTTTCTCATTAACAGTCTAGCAATTAATTCCATTTTGAACAAAACTTTTACAAAACAAAGCAATTTAGCAACTACAGCCACAAAACTCGTCTTTTCCAAACATTCTGCCGTGATTCCTGATATGTATTATATATCTTGTCTGTCTACATTTTGAACGAGGAGGTATAGAGTGCTGAATTCATATATCATATTATCAAATTCTTGATAATAATTACCACTGTCTAATATTTTATTCTGTGTAATCTTGTGTGTTATTTAATAGCTTCCCATTTCAATTTGTTAGGATTTGAGTGCTTCTTTTGCTATAATTAAATCTTTGACTTCCTATGTTTCGGTTCTAATGATACAGAAAATCTCAGGTTTTCATATCGAACTAAACATATGATTTGAAGAGGGAACTTTGATTGTAAGCTATAGAATCAGTTTTTAAACAGCAGAATGATATTGTTTTATTTCCATAAGCTGATCATCACTTTTTCTCTCTCAAAATCTAGATGTCTCTACAAGATATTCATCTTCCAAAATATATAAACGAAATGTGAAACAGCATAATTCAATGATATATACAGCACGAGAGTGAATTAACAGCCACATTTGACATGAGAAAGGCACAATGCGGTGAGATGCATGTAGTTATGAACCAGAATTCAATATTTATTTAGTACACAAAGTATAACTTAATTACCTTGTACTTATTTTTAGTACACAAAATTTAACTTAATCACCTTTTTGTTTTTGTGTACAAAAAAAATATGAAATTCTGGTCAATTTCCTGTTGGTCACATATCGAGGGCAGAGGTGATTCACTATATCTAAATTACGAATCGTAATAATGGTTGATTTTTGTATCCCGCGAATGTGATTTTTGTACTCTGATTTATTTGATAAGCAAACAGAGTACCTTTTTATAATCTCGACCAAATATAGTATAGTAAAAAGGATACACATATTGTTGCACACCCATATTTTTAATTATATTTAAGGCAAGTCCTGTCCGCAGTATTTATACAACTGTAGGCAATTTAAGTACACTTATCGACATGCTTGTTGAAGTTCTTTTTCCAGGAGAAAGGCAAGGATAAAAGGCAGTTTTCATGGTAATACGCGATACTATACTTATTGTTTATTATTAATTTCCATAATGGCGTATCAATTACCATGTTAGTGTTACTCGAATTCGTAGAATAATAGCCAGAGAGTATACATATCTTGTTTACACGCTACTCCTGATTTTTGTTCCGATTTGTTCATTGCTACTTTTGATTTTTGATAAATGCGACGTCTGATTTCATAAGAAGCGACGCCTGATTGTTGTATTTCAAAGTTAACTATAAAAATTTGACTGAACAAAAAATTATGCAAATGGGCTTAACATAACATGATTTGGACAGAGAAACAAAGTTTCAAATATACCACAAATATCAACGAAGTTTATTATACCTGAACACGGATATTGGTATTTTCTATGTTACGTAGAATTCAAATACACTGACCAATCATACTGGTAAAATATAATAACATGAATTGTTTGTTATTGCATTTGCGTTTCCGTTAATAAAAATCAGATCAGCTTTATGATTAGAGCATACAAGATATTCTTAGATAAAAATATTTAATTTACAGATATGGAAATTTGTCTCTGAAATCGGACATTACAGCAAATACTTTTTACTTGTTTCTGACTTTCAGAAACTCAACTGTTTTGCCATCAAGGTTTAAAATAGATATAGTTAAACAGGACCAGTTTTGGAAAATGTTTTTTTTTCCAATTCGTATCTCATCTTCTGGAATAACCGTGACCCTTAGATGTCAATATCTTCGTTTATTTGATTATACATATAATTTATTTGAATCGTGAAATTCTGATGTATAAAATTCACAGTGACTGCATTTAAAGTCGGTCACAATAGTACTTCAGATCTTCAAGTCGAATATGGCTTCCCATTTCGATTTGTTTGGATTTGAGGACTTCTTTTGCTATGTTTGGATCTTGGACTTCCTATGTTTTGGTTCTAATGCTTCTGATGATAGTTTGTACATATAGCATGCAAAAGTTCTTTATATTTATTCCTCATTGGAATATTTGTATTGTGAAACCTCTATAACGATGCCTCTGCTGGTGAACCAGAGGTCCCCGAGGATATTCACCAGCCGAGTTGTCAGACTTGTCTGACATGAAATTTAGCAAACAATGTTTTACAGACATTTGCTGCATTTTTTAACATTCTAAAGCACTAAATTAACGGAAATGCCTCGAAAAGTATTGCACTTAGTAGTTGTCCCTGCCGTCGGATTTAGCTTTCCATTTCGATTTGTTTGGATATGAGTGTTTCTTTTGCTATGTTTGAACCTTAGACTTCCTATGTTTCGGTTCGAATCTACTGATGAGAGGTTTCTCCTTGAAATGCACATAAAGCATGCAAATATTATCCATATTTATTCCACAATGATAATTTTGTATTTTAAAATAGAGCCAGCTTCAAAATTGGTACACTAACAGTTAACACAAATGGAGATATTGATATTAAACAAAGATCAAACTATTACCGTAGATAATTTTTTCACTGATAAGGCCATGTCTCTTTTTTCTATTTGTTTTGCGTCCGGCCAAATTTTTGAAAGCTACTAGCCAGAACACAGAATAAAAAACACAACCTTTGGGATATATATGCCACACAGGCTAACACGAATTCATGAAAATAGTAATTTTTTATTGCAATAATTCTTTTTTGACAGACTGTTATTTTATATATGAATAAAGCAATATAAAATTTCACACACTTGTTCATCCAATGATTTTCTGAAATATATTTGTGTTTGTTTTTACCTCAGTAACAAAAAAAACCTACCAGCATGCGGACGAAAAACAAAGAAAAACACAACTATGGCATAGCCATATCTATTGTGTTAACATTTTTATATGGGTTACATCTTTTTCACTCATAACCATATCTTTTGTGTTGACATTTTAAGATGGGTTAAATCAGAAACATATCGCACTTGTAAAGAAAGAAACAAAAGTCAGGTAGTGCAGTATCAATAATCACGTATCGCGTGAACAGCCATCACATGTCGCATTGCAATGGTATTTTAGCTGATAAAACATTTCAGAGCGTATTAATGCACAAATAATGCGTCATATTCATTTCAAGTCACAACCGCGAAACCATAACCTAAAGGTATGAAGAAATGTAACTATGTATAAGTAGAGAAAACGAATAATATCTGCTTACGACTATGCTGGGTTTTAAGTGAATTTCTCTGACACATATGAATGCACGCCAGCTATTTAATGATACCACTATTTATTTTAGCTACATTTGAAGATATATTGCTATGAAAATGAATATTTTTTATAAGATATCACGAGGTAATAAAACTTGATTGTTAACTTCAGATATGATTCATTATCTTAAATTTTTTTACCGTTTAAATTTTCTACATCAAAACCCATAGTTCTAATTGTACCGGTACATGTATTTAACATTTCGTTTATAGATGAACTGGTAAAAGTGTGCATTTATATTTAACATCTAAGATACATTTAATCAACAGCATCAAGCGTGAAATATTCCATGCTTTAGTACAAATCTAAATTTATGTGAGTGATTACGACAGCTGAAACCTGCTTTGTACTAAAGCAAAACAATGAGATTGACAAGACAAGATCATAAAAAGACATTTCAACCTAACCGGACACATTATTCTTACTCAAGGTGAACCAACGAAATTCCGCATTCAAGGCGAGTGTTCCAAATTGTGCACCGACAAGGAGGTTTATAGAGAGGGAAATGTAAAAATTCTACTGCATGATATCGATAACAGTTCAAGATTATACTGATGTTTACTATGTTTCAACAGAAGCTGTTTAATATTGTTTTACATTTTCCTGTTTTGGTGAAAGCTAATACAAAAGAGTTTATAGATAACCAATAGACACATTACAGCCATCAATTCTCCTTTTATTTCAAAGCACTATAAAATAATGATTTGTTTACTAGGTGCTTTGGAAAGGTATGCAGGTCTTTGACATCCATAAGCTTGTGGTTGGTCACTTTGATTTGTATGTATATGACTGTATATGACAGTTGAAATAAATCCATTATTTTTCAACTGAGTATCGTAGTATTGAGGTCTCGAAAACGACATGATCACTTTATTCTTTTCATAGGTTATTACTTGTCAAAAGTGTATTGGTGATATGTATCGGGAAGCCTTTGCTGTAACACAGCCTACTAATCAATATCACCTAGAATCGTGTGCACTGAGCAGTTTAAACTTTCGTTTGTATATCCGATGTCATGATGTCAAGTCAAACAATGATCAATGTCTCAAATTTTGTTAAAATAAAAAAAAAATGTGTCCCCATTTGTCTGGTTCGTTCCCAGTTGTGATCATGGTGGAAACAGCTAACGAACAAAACAAATCACTTGCGTTAAGTCAAAAACAACCAAACATCTGACCTCAACACAAAAATAGTTGGCAATCAAGCATATTACATGTGGCACAAGGAATTACACTGTTAAATACAAGATAGGTAACAAACTTACAAGTCGGTTGCAATATGACGAAAACATTGTCTAACCAAACAAAGGAATCGGGAATCCAAACCAGAATTATTTTAAAGTTTTCTCAATTACTTGTTAATAAAGCTAAGCATTGTTATATTAGATTTATTAGACAACCAGAAAAAATATTAATTTTTTTAAGTAAAATATTTCGAGAAAAAATATTACGTCAATTATTTTGTTTTCAACGTTAACTGAACGAGAAAAGATGATGTATTTTAATAGTTTTGCTTAAAATAAACACGTTTTGCTTGTCAGCGAGTAACAGCGATATCAATGTAATTTATCAATTTGTAAACAAGACACAATTTTATTGTTTCAAAAGACGTCGGTGGCATTTAATATTCGTTCATTTTCTGTCGGTAACATCCAATATTATCATTTCAAACACTTTTTAATGCTAGTTATTAGCACAAAAAGGCAACGAAATATCATAGTATATGCAAGCTTATATATCACATGTCGTTTGTTTATTTTTGTTTATCTTAATTTGCTGAAGGGTACATGTATTAAACTTTTCTTGCAGCCAAACATCTGGCATCAATTAACATGTAATTGTTTATTACCCAGAGTGGTATTATTATGACGACCTTGTAATACGATGACGTTTCCATGTAAACTTGCCACATGTAAATACGTTAACAAGCTAATTGCTATTTATAATCCCTTTTCTTTTAAAACATTACCGTTACCATATTTCACAATTGACAACGAACAAAAAAGAGGAATCGTCTGTCAAGCTTTTGTGGAGTGCGATTTCTGGGCTTTATAAATTAAATGTGCTTTTTCGCTTTTGTATTCATTATCAAAAGGAAGAATTATTCCACGGTTACCGTTTCATGTTTTACACTGTGTAATACGTGTAATACTTTTATCTGCCCTGAATTTCTCTGCTTAGATTTAAAGTTGATGGTTGGTCATCTTCGTTTCAGTTAAAGAGCTAAAAAGAAATTTAAAAAGTGTGCTCATTTCTTTTATTCGTACCCTCTCTCGCGATTCAAATAAAAAAAAATTGAAATTCCATTCAGTTGCACCTCAAAGCATTTCTGCAGGCTATTTAAGGATAGTTTAATAACTTAAGTATTATGCAGAGTTGACAATGTGTACTCTCAGTCTCTCGCTAGCACATGCAAAGAACTATTTCCGACAAACAAATGGCTACTTTTACAGTTTAAAAACCCCATAGAGAATAAAAAATTCGGAGCTGCTTAAAATATATCTTGATTGCTAAAAAGTATATTTGCAACTTGTTTGCATTTTTTTCAATCAATGAAAATAAGCACAATTCTTTAAGAATACTGTACACAGTTTTTCTTCCATAACCTTTTTACACGTTGTAACAACCTCTGACATAGCGAATAGAAACTTTTACACATGAGATAAGCTTGTCAACGCCCTTACAGTTAACTGTATTTTATTGTTCATCTTCTATACCAATACCGTACAAAATAGCACAAAATGAAAACTTGCAAGAATTATCCTTACACTTAGTAAATCAAATTTCTTGAAAATAAACCAAAATATTACTTGTTAACATTAAATATCTGAAAACAGATATAGAAAGAGATGTACTAACTTAAGAAAAGTTGAGTTATCATGTTTTATGCCCAAGTTTCCCCTTGGAT
>JARWCS010352953.1:0-10983 GCA_034783895.1 Geukensia demissa
TTATATCTAACTGTCTGGAAATTTTTTTGAAATTCTCTGGACATGTCATTTTGTGACTCTTTACCTTAATCAATGTTTAAATAAAATCAAGGCCATTATGGCAACTCATCCACTTTTCAAGTGTTACACACATTTATTCCAGCTGTTTGCATGGATTTTTTTTGTTCACCCACTGGGTATAGGATGGTGGTTTCAACACTAACACTGGTGACAAACCTCTTTCTGTCATTTTCTTCAGCATTACTGGTGAAATTATGAAACCATTTCATTTGAAGTTGGGCAGTTTTTACAGTAGAAATTTTTGGAAATGGTAATAAAGAAAAATGAACTCAGGGCCCAGCCAGTTTTCAACAGACAAGCTACACCAATCAAGTTAGCATAAGAAATAGGAGGTTTTGGGTCTACTGGAAACAGTTGCTGCAAATTGTTTTAGTATTCACAATGTGTTTGTACAAATATTTTTGTTAGGTATTTAAAATCACTCTATTTATTTTTAATTGGAAAAATGCAAAAATATGTTTTTTCTATTGTCCTACTTTCTTACACTTTTAGAAGAATTTTTCATTCTTTTTGTTAAAAAATATAGGTTAAAATAGAAGATTGAGTTAGAAAAAAAATTGCTTCAAAACTTGTTTACAGTGTATAAAAAATTGTCTTAATTCTTTCATTAATCAGTTCCTGTGAACATAATATGATATTACAACAAAACAAGGTTCCTATCCCATGGGAAAATGCTTCTGAAACAGGATGTATTGTCATCTTTTCTTTATCTGATGATATGCTTCACAGTTTGTAGAAATAATCCTGAAATATGGAACTATCTGACAATATCATCTTTTTAACAACAATCTGTTGATGAGTGTTCGTTACTTAGAATGACAATTTTAGCTTTATAGAATTAATCAGACTTTATTTGTTACCTGCAGGAACAAAAATGATTTCCCATGTGTGTACTTTATAAAAAAAAATCTCAAATGTTCTTGGAGTGTCAAGATAATATTTTATAATTTTTGAGCTTCATAGAGTATATTTTTAAAAAATGGTAAATTAAAGGATTGAAAAGTTGATTAGAGCAGTGACAACAAATTTTGTTATTTCCATTTGTCTAGTATGGATTGCCTACTTCTATAGACATAGACAGGACATTTAATATGTACTGGTGCATGTATATGTTAAATATATAGAAAGTAAAGAAATGACATGTCCTTCTATAGGGTGGGAACTTTTGATCGCATAGATGTTTTACCCACTTAGGTGGGAAATTTTGGCCATCTTAGTGTTTTACCCACTTTGTGTCCAATCTCTAAAGAAATGGCTTGTCCTCTTTATAGGGCTGGAAATTTGGGCCATTTAGATGTTTGACCTACTTTGTATCCACTTTCTTTGATGGAAAAAATGCAGCCAAGTTGCACTGTACTTTTGCTCATTTTTACGTGGGAGCTCTGAATAACAGTTTTCTGCGGCCTGTATTACTGAGATTAATAATTAATAGTAGAGTTTGAACTAATCAGATTTTGACCTTAAGCGGACAAGATTATTTTCCCACCATCAACTATCATTAATCATTTAGGATTTATCTTTCAAGTGGGAAAGCATAAGCATCAAAGCATGCTACACTGTCTTACCACACACAGGTTTATTATGTAAGTCAATGACGAAATTATGTACTGTATGAATTCAGGATCATGAAATTTAAGTCTTATTAGAAACTGTGCAATCACATATTTGGAATTTTACTATTTTTAAAGGACTTACAAAAGGATTTGAAAAAAAAAACTAATATTTTAAAAAACTGAAGTTGACTGGTCACAATCATTGAATTCAATACAGTATATCATTGAATTCGATAAAGTGTATAATTGAAAGTGAAAGTCAAGTTCATCCATTATTTAGGGAACAACTACTGATCTGCCATTGATAGAGCAGGTTTGATGTCAGAATGTTTTACTGACCAGAGCTGTTGACAAATTTGGTTTTGATGTATGGTGCATATGCATGTCTGGTTCATTCTGTTAATTCTGAATTGTATGTTTTTATTTAGACTTGCTACAAGTCCCTCTCTAGTTTTATTTTCTTTTACTATGCTTTTGTTTTCAAAATGACATTTAATTAAATAGTTGCTATCTGACAGATACATTAGTCATAGATTGCTGCGGAGAGAGGGACTTGTAAAGTCTGTTTTTCACCGCCCAGTATTCTGGTCGGTAATAAGATAGAATTTCTTAATTGCTGATAATTGCTGATAAGAGAATAGATGTTTAAGTAGTTGTGACATTTATGTGCACAGTTGTTAGGTTAGATACAAATAGTTTAAATTTAATCATACATGTTGTGTTAATAGTAAATAAAGCAAAATGGATCTGTCTGATAGCAACTATTTAATTAAATGTCATTTTAAAAACATATGCAAAGTAAAAGAAAACAAAACTAGAGAGGGACTTGTAGCAAGTCTATCTTGCTCATAAATATGGAATATTTTTATTTTCGAACTTACAATAGAAGTATTTATGGCTAGACTTTGTCAAGCAATACTCCTATAAGGAAATGGCGGGTATTACTTGCACGATGATATTAGAGGATAGTTGAATAATAAAATTGAATGAAATAAAACATTTGAAAGGATTCCATCCGAAATACAAAATTATAATTTTTCCACAAAAATGTGGGTTTCAGAACTTATAAAACTAGCCGTCGGACAAGAATCTTAAATCGGACAATTCTGTAGCTTGAAGTAAAATGATGAAATTTGTATAAAGAATTTTGCCATTCTGGCTCATAGTTTTTGCATTCAAGTCTCCAAAATTCGATTTTGTGACACAGAAATTGTCAATATTCCATATTTATGACCAGGTTTATATATCAATAGGACTACTTATTTGTTTGCTGAAATAAAAGAACGGTGACAGATCAACGAGGTAGATTTTGGAATTCCATCTGATCAGAATATGACACTATTTTATTTATTTTCCATATGTTTAGTTTGACGTCCAGGATAGAATACTTTTTGTGAGTTACCTGAAATGTATAGTTCAAAATGACAATACAAATATGAAATGGACACAAATACGCAAAACGGAATCAAAAATATAAAATAAAAGATCGGGTGCTTGGACGTCAGGATCAATTTCATAAACAAGGGCGAAGTGGGTGTTCCAGAAGAGAAAGCAGTTTCTATCACGCACACAGTTTATCATTTACGACCTCAGTTAAAAAAGGTTTTTTTTTTATTTCAGGTGACATATCCTCAACTATGAACACCATGAGAACCAACAAATTCACAAAAATGAATATATAATTAAGGACAAAGGGCTTTAACTGTTATTGGATATTTTTCTTACAGCAACCCTTTTGAAATTGCATATAAATGTTATTGTGGTGGTAGAGGCTAAAACAAAACAGACACTATATAGAAAAGATAGGACGTCAAAAAACAGCATCAATAAAATATGCAAATTTCAATGTTATTACATTTAAAACTACAGACTAGTTTCCTTTATTAAACGTTAATAGTAGGGACAGGGGGATAACAGGAGGACGGCTATCCTGAGAAACAAAGACATTGAAAATAAAACCTTATGCCTAGCTATACCAGAATCATTCATATGACTCTAAAACTATCGCGAAATCCATCTTTTGGAATACAAGACAATGTTGTTTATTATTACAAGAAATAGGGACATGAAAAATTATTTTGTTCAAAATCATTAACATGAAACGTTCCCCAAATTTTATCCGT
This sequence comes from Geukensia demissa, assembly GCA_034783895.1. NCBI lineage: Eukaryota > Metazoa > Mollusca > Bivalvia > Mytilida > Mytilidae > Geukensia > Geukensia demissa. The sequence continues at coordinate 3,737 of JARWCS010352953.1, forward strand.
TTTTCTGCTTGATGAAACATTCCTTTGTTTGACGCAATCAGCAATATGTATATATGCAGTTTAACCCCACCACATGTCTATGTGTCTAATGTGTCTGTCCCAAGTCAGGCATTGTGGTCATAGGCTTGTCTTTGTGTTTAATGTTATGTTACCATTACATTTTTGATAATATTCAGGTAAGAACAGGTAGTTTTGTACGTATACAGGTTTTTTATTTAGGGCGGGGCCCTGGGAGGCCGAGTGGTCAAGGTAGTTGATTTAAACTTACCTGTACAGATCACTGTAGCCTCTCACCTATACGTCGTGAGTTCTCGCCTGACATTTTACCATACAAACACGGGTTGATTTAACTCGCATCGCACGTGATAAGGTTTGTCAGTTACCTGCACAAGTTCGATGGTTCTCTCCGGTTAATCCGGCTTCCTTCACCAGTAAAACTGACCACTTCGATATTACTTAAATATTGTTGAAAGTGGCGTTAAACCCAAAACAAACAAACAAACACACAAAATCATTTAGGACGATTTAGAACTTTTCACATCCACCCTTGTTGAAAGCCTTGTGGAGACCAGTAAATTTCTAAATTTCCTGTTTTTTCTCGTGGTTGGAGTGCAGTTTCCCTGATATTTATCCCATATTTTTTCATTTTCATACAAAACATTATATAGCTTATATACTGAAATGCACCATTTATAAGTTGTTGTTACTATATTTAGTTCATATTTGTCCTTAATGATAGTACAGGTTCATGGAAATATTTTATTTTATATTGAAAATATTCAAAGAAAATATTGCGTGCAAAACGATGTCGTGTGGATTAGTGTTATTGGCGCGTCTGTGTCTTTCATAAAATGAAATTAAGTTATAAACATGTTTACAATTCCCTGAACAGAGAACTATCAGAAATTATATTTTTATTTTGTATTTAAATGTAATTTTTATTTTTAGCCTGGCCTTGAAGTGTTTACTGAATGCCATTCATCTCGATTCTAGAAAACATTGGATTTATCTCCCACTTACTGCATGAAAGATGGTAAACATCCAGGTTCGCTGCTCAAGTTCAGCCATTTTGGTCAGATTTTCAAACTCTTCCCAACTCTTGTGCTTTTATCTATTTCTTAGCATTAATATTTTTTTGCCCGCTGACCCCCACTTTTCTTTTCACAATCTCATTAAACACACTTAAGTGCAATTTGAGAAGTTTTTACGAAATTCTTATTATGTCTTCTTGGGTTTTATTTGACAAACCTATCGAAAATCAAGAGAAACCCCATTTTCCGCCAAATTTTGAAAATATTTACAGTCAGGATTACTACCATATATGGAATGATGTCATGAAAGGTCAAATGACCATAAAACTTCTTCTTTTTTTCTGGGTAAAAATCTGAGCATGGAAATTAAAGATATTGCAAATTTGAAAATAATCCCAAAGTCTCATCAATTTTATATGCTCAGATTTTTGCCTGCAACCAAATGAACTTTTCATACCTTAAACAATAGAATTCAACATTTTTGCAAAATATGTGAAATTTTTTTTGAAACATTTTTAAATAAAACTAACTGATGCTTAGAATATATCTAAAAATTAAAATTGGAACCTTCTAGATTTTTAATTTTTTAAGTATATGCAAATTTAGGATACATTTCCATATTTGGTAGTGTTGTTGGCTGTTTAAGTGCAGAAAACTTTTGTTTTTTACTTTGATAGCAATTTCATAATACGACTGTAAAGGCTTTTGTGTTGACACAGAGTTTCTTTTATTATAAGGTTTGAACTATTATTCCTAACAGATTTGATTATGTATCGAATTAACTGAAATGCTTGATCCGTTGTTTTGTTTTGCTTCGTGAAGTAGAGAATCAGATTAAATAGAAAACATGGACGAATGTCAGTGAAACCCACTTTGGTTATATGCTCAGTTTTAATCTCATATTCTGCAGAGTTGAATAGAAATGACATTATTGATTTTGATTGTATTAGGAAGACTGTAAAGATTTTGGAGAATATCATCAGCAGTAAAAATCAAATACATTTGTCTAGGTAAACAACAGCTTCTTGCAAATACGTGGGTCATTCGAACCTTTACAATTAGACATTGTACTTGATTAATATTTATATCTTGAAATAGTTATTAAACATCATATGAATTTCAATAGCCATCAAATTAGAGACGTTTTTATTTTTATTAATTTCAACATTATATGGACAATTCGAGTTAAAAGACCGCCGGTACATGTATTACAACACAATCATACTAAGAAAACACCTGGAAGAATTCGCATCTAAAGGGGTATGTTTATTGATGTAATGGAATGAGGTTGATAGGAAAAGGATGGAAAGTGCGGATTAATATGTGAATATCTGCATACAGCTTTATTCAACGGAACGTGCGGTATTTTTCTTTTTGCACAGAAAAATGCTACATAAAGCGTTGCTTGGTCGACAATAATATTTCTTAGACTATCTCAATTGTTAATTTTCTTTGAAGAATGAAAAATGAGATGCATTGGTGGAAATTTCGAAAAATACAGGAAAAGGAGACAGTTATAGGCCTGCCTTAATTACTATATCAACTCAAAAATTTTTGCAATTTTAAGCGGTGTAATTATTTAAATAAAATATGACATTGTTAAAAAAGGATGGAATTATATAGCAGTTCAACCCGTATTGCCTGTCTCATCGTTTCATTCATTTTATATTCGACTGGAGTCACAGGAAATGTATTGATCATATGGACTATATGGAGACTGAAATCTCTAAGGTCTGTCCATAATATATTAGTGTGTTTGTTGGCTGTATCAGATTTTTTTATCATCGGGTACATGCTTACAATGAACATAATAGTCCTCATTTCAAACAGTGCTCCTCTTTATCAGCATTGTCGTGTACATGCGATAGTGAATTCATTTCTTCTCATATCAAGTATTGCACTCATTATGTTAATTTCAGTCTCAAGGTACGTCAAGATATGTCACAGTCTAAAATTTGATGCAATTTTTACAGTAAGAAACTTGATAATTTCAATCATAATAATATACCTAATGGACGCTACATTTTGTTCGTCTATGTGGTTTTACGACGAATTGTGGACATTTGACAGACCACTACAAAATTGTGTGTTTAACAGATATGGATCATCAAATGTCTCAACATCTTTGATTGCTATTGTGCTAGGGTTTCCCTTATTAGTGACGATTTTTTGTTATTTTGAAATTTACCGTCACGTCCATACGTCAAGGAAACGCTTACATAATCACTTACATAACGGTTTGACCCGACGTAAATTAGCATATGAAAACATGCTTACTAAAGTCAATTTTGCAGTATTTTTGATGTATTTATTCCTCTATTGGCCAGTGGGGATCACCTTTTTTTTCGATCGATCTGTATTTCCGGACGCCTTTCACACGATATCGTACTACCTGTGTTACCTTAACAGTTGTATCAACTGTTTTATTTATGGACTTCTAAATAAAGATATGAGAATTGGATTTGTAGGATCCTTAACATGTGTACAGCGGAGAAAAGTAAAACGTGATCAAGTTGCACCTAGTGTACCTGTACCTGTTGTTGCTACAATCACAACGCACGTTTAAATACTTTGGTGATTTAAATAAGAGGTTGGTAGATATAAAATATTATTATACCTCAGCATATGCTCTCTATACTTAATGTTATAAAGATAAAATTACTATTCTATTGTATTGAATTTGCCAGTTATAGTTTCAAAGACTATTAACCGGTTAATAGTTCCGATAACTATTAACCGGTGAAGTCATCAAAGACATTCGAATCTCCAACACACAACGAAAGAGACCGAGTAAACTATAGTGCGCATTGACGTCTACATGTAAATATATCGATTTTTTCCTTAGTTGTTTTTCTGAATAATAAAACAGTTATTTAGTGTGAATTCGGGAAGTAGCCATTTTATTTTTTCTTCGACTTTGACAGTTTCCCTCCGCTTCGCGTCGGGAAATAGTCAAACCTCAGGAAAAATAAACTGGCTATTTCCCTCAATGCCATTAAATAACTGTATATTACAAATCATGTAAGAAACATTATAAACATATCTTGGCATGAAATAACCTTTATCTGAAAACGAAACTTTTGAGGTCAACAACTGCTTATTTTTGTCTTATTCATTACAGTTTACTGCAGAATTGGCAGCACAGTATTAAACATAGAAAACTGCAATTTTTATAATTTATTCCAAATATGAAAAACACCTTCGGTTGTGTAACAGCTAGCGTACTCGTCTCGATGAAAAATTTTGTTATCGGTCAGGTAAAAGTAAAGACATTTAAATTTTATAGCTGCTTCTATGTTAAGCATGTAACATAAAAAGGTAAAAAAAAACCCATATGATATTGTTCAACTTAAACAAGCTACACTATACATGCTCTAGGAACCCTGTGTGTGCAACTCTTTTAAGGTCACGTACAGATTTTAGCTTTTTAGAAAAATTATTTTTCAGATTTGGATAAAACATATACCGAAGACCGAAGTTGATATCGACTCATTTCGAAAAACTCCAATGAGATGAACTGTCACCTCAAACGATAGCGACGGGGACATGGGAACGCTGTTTTTATATATTTATTTTATTTGGTTTTATTCTTTGATATAATGTATTTCATGTATTATAAATAGCATAACTGAATTAAATATTTTGTCTGCTATAAATCTTTAACTGTAAATGTTATCTCATCAGGAGTCATCTAACATCTATTTGATCTTCATTTCCATATTCTTCATGATATTTTACTACATTACTAAAATTATAGATTTATCATTTTCTTTAAGTGTTACATTCCAAAACTTTTTTTACTGTACTGTTCAGTGTTGTTATTACATTCTGAATATTGATAATGGTGACAAAATCATTTTCAAATTTTTATTTTTTTTTACAATCTCCGAAACAGAGAGTAGAGTACTTCCTTCGTCAGACATATACATCTCTGCCAACGAAGTTTCGACATTGATTACCTAGATTGTGACGCTAAATCTAAATGGTTTTGACTTCAAGAAATTATTGCGTCACAAGCACTTATGACCACCATGAGAGGAAGCTCACAAAATGGGTATTCTGCATTGGACTTACGAGATACAACGAAGCGGTGAGAGGGTAACGAGACGGTAATGAAATCCTACAAGTTCGATCTCTGCTTTCGGATTTTTTTTTGTTGAACAATTTTGCCAGCGAATTTGTTACGAGCTTTATAACCTTTTTGGCAAACGACAGTCATTACTAACTGATGATTCGAAACAGACTTTTAATTCTACATTATATACAGTAGTGGCCTGGCGAGGATTGTATTAGAGGTTTACAGTTTAGTTGCAACAAAACGTAGCATGTTTCGTTAATCAATCGACAGCCTTTTAGACAGCTGATCATTTGAACACTGGCCAGACACTTCCGGAGGCTCGTAAACCCATTTTGATTCATCGTCAAACCACCGTTGAAAGCTTTTCTGAACAGTCCATAGCTTAATCTTAATTGTTCTTTTAATAATTGTTAAAATACAAAATTACCAATGTTTAATAAATATGGAAAATTTAGGTATGCTATATGTACATTTCAAGGAGTAACATCTCATCAGGAGCATTAAGGAAACATAGAAAGTCAATGATTCAAATATAGGAAAAGAAGCACTTAAATCCAAACAAATCGAAATGGAAGCCATATCCGACGGCAGGGACAACTGCGACGTGCAATACTTTTCGAGGCCTTTCCGTATTTCCAATGTTTTAGAATTTAAGCAAATGCAGCAAATTTCTGCAAAACATTGTTTGATATTAATCAAACTACAATAATTAACACAATAAATCCATACAAAGAATGAACAAGTACAGATGGACCATCTTAAAAGCCAGAAAGATTGTGCATTTTGTCCGTTCTCTGGTCCTAAAATGAGATTTGTTATATATTCCTAAACAATTTATATTCTTATTAAATATTTACATTTGAAGGAGAAACGTTATTTTTTGGATGAAGCATTCCTATGAATATGAATTTTTCGTACTTACTTTACGGAAAATCATGATTTTTATTAAATAGGCTTATTAAGCATTTCTAAAGTTGTCGTCTTTATTATTTTGCCTTAAAATGTTGTCTTAAGATACGATACACGTCTTCACAGAAATCGTCGTGGTCGATACATGCTGTTAAAATCATATGGAGCAAACTTTTTCCCAAATAGTCCTTGCAATTAGTAATATTACATTTTTGTCATCGTGAAGCTGCTACGGGGTTTCTCAAAGGTCGATCCTGATAATACTAGCAAAAGAACGACATTCATAATCAAACAGTTTCCTTATACATCATGCATAACTAAATACAAAAAAATCGGTCTTCTTTATAACAATAAAATACTAGAACAAGTTGCTTCTGAATCATCATAAACCTCACAATATTTGAATTATTCCAAACTGTTCTAGATAAACACCAGTAATATGTATTCATTGTTTGATTTCTTGTGCTGTTTGTTAAGTATATGTTGAAAATAAGTACTCATAGTACTGCAATATTTCAGCTTATATCCTATAAAATAAATAGTGTCATTTTAGAGCCACAAACTGCCCTTATACTATCTATTTTTTTAATAGTATTTCCGTTTCCGTTTTTTGGTTGATGTTTTTAATTAGATACATTAATACTGGCAACATTTAATTTTTAACAGTCTTTCCAGCAAATGATCCTAAGATTTTCCTGAAATGAAATTGTGACAAATTCAATCATGTAAATGTAAACTAAAGTAGTCGTTTATTTCAATGTTTTCAAACATTGATACTGACAACATAAAGAAACTCTTATTTCATACAACAGATTAATTCTGTAATTAGCTGCATTTGTTTAAATTCTAAAGCAGGACGAAATGTACTGCACCAAATAAATGTAATAGTTGTCCCTAATGCTGGATTTAGCTTCTTTGTTTGAAATTGAGTATTTCTTTAATTATGTTTGGATGTTGAAATTTCTGTGTTTTGATTTAAGTGCTACTGGTAAGAGGTAACTCCTTTAAATGTAAATAAAGCATATTAAATTCGATTATATTTATTCAACATTGGTAAATTATTCTTTTTTAAAAACTGGATCGATACCTCTGACTGAGGGAGACCGGTTGTACCCGAGGTATTCTTTAGCTCAGTTGACTGACTTGTCTAAGTTGAAATCCTTCACATATTGTTTGAAACTTTCTGCATTTGTTTAAATTCTAAGGCACTGAAAAGACTTTGAGGCTTG
>JARWCS010352964.1:0-10983 GCA_034783895.1 Geukensia demissa
TGTGAATCCAAGGGGATACGGCGAAGGAGTCGTTCGCTCCCCTAAAATGATAAAAATATAAGAAAATCGTATGGTTATCTTTTTAATAGGTGGAGATAATTCCCCAAGAATTTCGCCCACTCCGCCTGGCACAATTTTTTTTACACTTTATCCCCATAAACTTAATATCCTGGAAACACCCCTGTAAACCCGAGTTTACTTACTATTTGTTTGATTGTGAAGAAAAAAAAACATTTTCAAAAACGTCATTATATGTTGTATGTTGTAGTGTACATTCTTGAATAATGGGTTTTACAAGTCTTAAGTTTATGTTAGGAGAAAACTGTATGCTCTACGAATACTTGCCGAGATCAAATTTAGTTTGACAAAATTTACCAGGATATATGTGATTACATGATTGTTTATATCCTCCACTTGAGCACTCCTTTTACCATTTATTTGCGACACCGTAGTAAGTCTGCTAATTTCAGTCACTTAACAAACTTATTTCTGAGGCAATAAGAGAGTACGGAGATAGCTGTTGTCCGATTCAAACCCCCTACATCGAGATTCCAATGTTCGTTAGATGATGGTTAATGAAATAAAATAGATGTGAAATATGATGTAAAATTTAATACACGAATACGTTTTTGTGGAATCCATCTATCCGAAATCCCTCACCAATTATAATACGTCATGATTCTGATGAGGTTGAGAAACCTTCCCACATTGTTGGGAATAATTATAGTTAAAAGATCGCGAAGTTTGAATATCAAATAAGAAAGTTGATATATTTACCATATATGTTAACACAGATGACGTCTCAACATAGTATTCATTCTTCCGATTCACATAGGGTTAACATAAAAAACATTTAGTATCTGTTAATACACCTATGATGGCTCGAGATCTGTTCACTAACCGGTAATAGTATCTGTTAACACAGGTGAAGCTGCAAAATCTGTTTCACATACTTAGTACCATTAACATTTATTTTTATTAATACACAGGTGACGCCACAAGATCTGTTTCATTCTTACGATTCACATACCGCGGTAACATCGTTAACACCGGTTACGGCTCAAATTACGATTCCTGTACCGGTAACATCATTAATATTTAGTGTCAATTAGAACAAATCTTGTTCATTATTACGATTCATATACTGGGTTATATCATTAACATATAGTATCAGTCAACACAGACGCCTTTCGATCTGTTAATATATATAATTAATTCTTATGATTCACATGTATACCGGTAATATCACTGACATGTTTATGCAATTCTAGTCGGAAATGATTGAGGTGTCAGCGCTGATATTTAAATTTTTTTTGCAAAATCGTTTTTTAATAATTTCATTGGATTAAAGGCTGTCAATTTAAATTCTGTTAATTCTGATATTGTTTTAATGAAAATATCAATATTGACTTCTGTCACTTTGGGAGTTCTCTTTCACTCCAAATTTCAATTCCAAGAAGTCAATATTTTTTTAAACCAAACAATATCAAAATTATGTAACAAAATAACTAAATACAGAAATAATAACTGGCAAGAATGCAATTCTGAAATAGCTTAATTCCCCAATTTCTTCTTCTTCCTGTCTTTGTATGAGCCTCCTTTAAATAGGAGCACCACCATGAAGGTGTAAAGGAAGAACATTTAGCAGCCTGTATCAGTACAGATTAATGTGAGCATTTGCCTCCCCGGTTCCCCAAGCCTGACCGTGGGACTTAACCAGAACGTTAACATGGTATTGTCTCCATTGTTCAGCTGCTTCCATGAAGAATAGAAAACTAAGACGAACTTATAGCTGTTTCAGTGGGCGACGAATCAGTTATTTCACGTGAACAAAAGCATAATACCTGTTGACGCAAAGTTCTGTGCTTATAAGGAAAAGACAGGGTAACAAAATTGGTAACGACGGACGCAAAATTATGGCAAAAGCTGAAGAAAACAATAAACAAAACAAATATATAGTAGTCATATATACAAGTGATTTCTAAAAGCAGCAACGACCTTGTTCGATTAGCTCTGGAGAAGTACAATTGCTCAAACCAATTCTGCTACAATAAAATATTACAGAAGTCTAGATTTTGAGGAAACCTGTGTTTAAACAGTCTACCTGCAAAGCTGAAATTGTTTCTCATTTGGTATCTTTTATCCTAGAGACCATACTGTACATCACATTTCATGTTTCACTCAAACTTCAACAATTCAAAATGATGCATACCAAGTTTGCTTCCGCTCAGATCAATTTGTTTGCCAATGAAAGAAAATGCAAAGTTTTGAAACAGAAAAATCATATAAGACATCAATTTATATTAAATTAACCAATCACGGACTAACTGGGGACCGAGACAAACGATAAAGCCAAAATTACTATCTTTGAAATGGGAAAGACAATGTGTATATGACAAAGTGACCACAGCCATATCTCCATTACTGAAAGATTTAGGGATCACGCATGCAAAGTAAAAATACAATCTCTATAAGCTGTGAAAATATCTCCAAATGTACTTGAACACCTAAATATATTTTAGAGTAAAAGGCTCATGTGGTGGGAATTACAGTGAAACCAATGTGGCATTGGATACTGAAACCTTTCAAAACCTGATTTCATTGAGTTGCAGGTGTTCCTCTTGCTTTTGAAATGGGTGGCTGTTTCATTTTGGAAGGTGGATTATCATGACTAAAAATTGAAATTTCAATCCAGTATAGTTTTCTACAAGAAATTCTTAAAAACAGTAATAAAATTAGTTAAAATGAATTTAAAATAACTTTACTTTACAAAAAATCAACTCTTGTTTAAATATAATTCTTCCCAACTTTAAGTTATATATAACTATATGAAATTATTAAAATTCTAGACTATCACATTTGACTGTTTAATTAACACTATGATATTGCACCTGCACGTGTTGCCTTGTAGGCTAGAAAGCACTATTATTTAAATACCATGTCTATATGTTACGATCCTGCAATCCTGTTATATTTTATAGGCCGTTCCATACTGTCAGTTGTATATAGGGCCTGTTTGATTTGTAAGCGGGCACTGTGTTTGAAATAAAAACGAATGTTCCGACCATTCTTTTCTCAAGATTTTTCTACAAGTGCGTCAGTTTCATGGTCTTCCCTACTGTTTCGAATTTCTGACTGAATTTCACTTAACATAGGACTATTTTCATCTATAGAATCCTCCACTTCGTCATGGCTATGAGAAGCATCGCCGTTAGGTGTCGGTGGTGAGATATCATCTTGCGATTCCGTATTTGCGTACAATTTTTTATCATCTTTAACGTCAACTTCTTCGTCTGTTTCATCAATAAACTTTATGTCGGGAACATCTACAATAAAATTACACTGCACAATTAACAACTTTTTCCTATAGTGCCGAAAGAGATCATTTTGATTTTCCAGTAATCATCAGTTTTTACATTTTAAATCGCTCATGATCTCAATGACGAACGGAAGTGAGTTTTCAATTAGAGAAAGATCAAGCCATAGACAAATTATGTTTGCCGAAAAGAACGAAGCACGAACACTATGGTATTATTTTTTTTTATTACTTATTGAACTCAAAGGTTGAGTGAGTGACAGGAAATCCATAAGACTCAGAGGCGGGATGAGTTAAAGCCCGACTGCGCCCCCAGAATGTACGTTTTTTCGTCTCAGAAAGCCGTAAAATTATGTCATCAGTCATACAAGAAAACACGAAGTAGACTCAAAGTAAACTCTAGTTCATTAATGCAAACCATGACTACGAACCTGATTCCCTCTTTTTGGGTTTATCAGGTACAGCATAGTAATTTTCTGTATGCTGTGGCTTAATTTCATCCAGTCTTTCACTGCTACAGGTGCCATTAGCTTCTTTGCCTATCTCATCGTAGATTCCAGTCGGTCTGTACGTGTTACTTGTTATATCTATCATGACTGGTTTACTGCCATTGTGGGTTCCACCATTCTTCTAAAAATAAAAGGGCTGTATTAAGAATTTCTTATGAATGAGATTAAGTAACTACAATGGTTCCAAAACATGGCAAAAGAAATGGCTTTTAATTCAGATATTAGCTAGATTTGAAATAATGCAGTAGCTGTTGCCCAAATGAAATTAGTTTGTGGGCGCACAAGGCCAACAGAACCCTGGAGAATTTGTACAAAAATCAGGCATTCTGGTATATATATATATATATAGTTTACAAGCATTTAATCTCAATAAAAAGATCTGATTCAGTTTTTATAAACTTTTAAGAATCCATGCGTTATTTTAGGGCACAAAATGCAAACAATGACACACATTACACTACACAAACAACAAGAACCCGATTAATAGGAGGTTCTCCAGAGAGGAGGTTTGTTTGGTTGTATCAGAAAAGTTACGATAAGTCTCCCTAGTTATCAACGGGATGTAAATACTTTTTAATCAAATTTTTTCCAAAGGAGTCCGTGTGTGATTTTACTATGATGCAGGCGTTGCTCATTGACAATCAGAAAGGGTTTTTGTTTGACTCGGGAATAAGATCGGAAGCACTGTAATATAGGACCGTCTATATATGCGTTTGACCTTACAAGAAAGAATATGGAATAAAGGCCAGGAAGACACGATCCACATCTAACATACGTTTATACCAATGATCTGTTAGTTTCAGCTACCATACACCCCATATTTTATACACCAATCACTTTCTGATTTCCTGGTTTTATCTTAAATATCTACGATATCTTGATATTTGGATCATAAAATAACTGGTTTTGACAAGTATAAATAGATTCTTATTCATTATAAAACTGATAAGGGCTACATGTTTATTCAGGTACCGGAAAATAAAATTTCTCACCTCAATAAAATTGTATTCAAACACAGAATTAAGATTTTATATATAAGACGTAAATAAGAATAATGACCTGATCTATCAGGATGAGCAGTTAGTGAATTTGGTGAATCAAGAGTCAATTGTTCATTGCAAAACGGAATATAAATGCCATTTACAGAAAACATCACCTACTATTCATTAAATACACTGAATTATGTTTTTCTTAGCCCATCGGTGGAAGTATATATGTAAAAGTATATTTTGTAAATAAAATGAAGTGTGGACACGAGAGAATGTCTTTCGTAAGTTCTAATGTTAACCAGCGGCTCTCGGTGACTGATAAACCACGTGATATTAAAATACCATATTATAATCTATATTTAATAATAAAGTCAGTGTGATTTTTGTAGATAAAGGATGGTAAAAACTTGGCAGGAAGTGTGTTCATCAGATATGTATGGGTAGGTTTGCCTCTCTGTAACTAAATTTCAAGAAATGATGTTTTACAATTTTTTAAAGACGGACGTAGTATAATGATGGTATGTAGTACAGAATATGAATGTATTTAAATGGATAAAAAAACCAAGACGTTCGACTGGCTATGACCTTCATCTCCTTAAAAGAATACCAAAATACCATCACTCTGACTAAAGTTACTGCCCCGTAAGATTTATCATTAAAATGTATGCCACTCTGGTGGGTGTAAACTGCCACTCTGGTGGGTGTAAACTAAGGCACGAACAAACAAACAGACGACCTTTTGGCCTAGTCATAAAAAATGTTGACCACTACATAAATTATAACCACATCATACCACGCTCCTTTTTCTTTAGCCATAAACCAGAATTTATTTTACTTTTAAGACTGTCGGTGCGTAAAGTTGCTTTGGTTTTGTGGCTCAATTCTACATTACAATATTAGCGAAGCTTTTTCCACACACGAAAAAGTAAAACTTCAACCCACACTGCCAAACCATATCATCTGCCCTGCCCCACTTTAAAAAGTCCGACATTTAGCACAGATAGAAAGACCTTAACATTATTTTACCATGTCTTTATAAAATAAAGCAGTGCAAACTTTCTGTTATGGCACTTAAACATGCATTTACCAGAAAATGAAACAAGCGTTCGTGTCAAGTTTACTTTGCAAGGGTCAGACAAGGTTATAGGATATACTGTCTGGCAGAATACACATTAATATGTCGGCATAGCTAGGTAACCTGTGAGAGTTAACATTTGTTTTAGGACTATTACATCACCGTCAGTAATAAATTACATGTAGTTTAACAGAAATGTAACCTATCCCGATGCTCCCGTTGTGAGAGATTTAAAATACATGTACAATAAGCTGTTTAACTGAAATTAAACTTTCAACTTTTCCTTGTATATTTTATGTTAAATTACAGAAACTAACAACAGTTTGAAGAAATTTTAACAATTGAATCGCCGCTATGAAATTGTTAAATCGTATTTTAACTGGAGTTTATGCCATCATGTCCCTTTCATTAATTTGAACTTTAAATTATATATCTCCATACAAAACAAGGCAAAATTCATGGGACTAGTGACACATCACAAGACAAGGCACAAATTTTGCTTCATCTAGAAAAGAAAAGCCCATGCAATGTCAGTGTCAACATTGTTTTGTCAGTATTTCTTGTTATTTCGTTGTAAACAAATCTGAATTTCATATACATTCATATTCTTTATTTTAAATTCTTGGGAGATATACCTAAAGACCATTCCACCAAAGTTTGGTGTCAATTAGCTCTTAAGTTATCGACAAGAAGATTTTATATAAGTGTATTTATCATAGGGTCCTATATTAAAATATGTTTGGCTGTGGCGGCCATTTTGGTTGGTGTGCGGGGAAAACGGTTTCAATGAAGATTTTATGTGATTGTTGACAGAAAGGCGATGGCATGGCCTATTAGGCTGGGTGAACTAAAGATGTCCATGTCCAAATGGTGGTTCCAGCAGCAAAACTATGATTTACGTATTTATTAAAGTTGTTCAGCTTTTAAATTTGCCTGTTTAAAATTTTACTCTTTTGCACGTTTTATCTATTTTTGGTAAACGTGTCGAAAAATGAGGGTAAAGTTCCTCTAAATCTTTCACTGCTGACAAAACATGCCTTTGGCTTTTGGACCAACACGAAATTCAGCTGTATGGCATGTCAAAAAATAAACCCATCAATCACCAAGTTACAAGGTTCGGATAAATTTATACTGGCATTTTGTTGAAGGTTCAATTTAATTATATTTGAAAAATCAGTTGTCTAGTACACCATTATACTGTGCTCTAAAAAAAGAACCAGGGTCAGGCTCCTGCATTATTAATGTCATTTCGCAGGTGCGTACCTTACCTATCCCATTGCAATATTTCCTAAATTTTAGGTTTTAAATTATCTTCTTCTACATAGTTATAATGTCAAGTGTACAAAAATGTACTCGAATGTTTGATTGAATTAAATTAATTTTTATTTAATGGAGCTTTTTAAAGTTGCAATCAGAACCAAATTGAAACTCACTGCAAGGAATTTGGCTTATCAGAAAATAACTGAAAATCTAAAATTGACCAATAACTGCAAGTGACTGTTCGTGTGCCTCTGTTCGGTTTTTAACTTAGTATTTGATGCAATTGCTGAACTTTGTAGTTGATATCAAACACTAACATTAATTGGTTGTCATATAAAGACAACCGTCTAGCTAACTACATGTATATAATAGTACCTGCAAACACATATTTTGTAAACTTACAGTCATCATCTTAAATCTTTGTCGTCGTCGTCGGCAGTATTTACTGACGATAAAACCAATGACGAAAAACACGAGTGCGGCGATGATGGCAACAGCAATGACGATTCCAATAGAAACTTTGTCACTATCGTCAGTCTGAAAGAAACCAATATACAAAAGTACAAAATATTTAAGGTAAGGATCTTAAATCGGGTAAAATAAAGAATTGTAATCAAACTTAAGACTCGGGTATAAAATACAAAACGATGAAAAAAGGACTGGATAATATAGTCATATTCCATCACAAAGCAATAAAACGAATGCAAACAAGGGGAGGGTAACCGCAAAAAACTAACGACACCAAAAAAGCACAGTAAATATTCCGTCAGAATTATACTCAGTTGTAAAAATTCTTCAAAATTAAATGACTAAAAATGTTATACGTAATCAGAAATATAATCTTTTCTTTGTTCCCTAGGTAAGTATGCAAAAAAACTAATATTCAATTAGCACGATATTGACAAACAGTCTTGAAGTCCTTTTTAGTTGCATGCAACTTGGAATGAAGGTATAAAACCGCTTATGTTCTAGAACCGATTTTAAGTAACAACCTTCTTAAATAAACATAAAAACATAAAAAACAACAAAATTGGCATGTAAAAAATACCATTTGCCAATCAGATCTATCGGCAAACGCACGCCTGGTTTTGTGGCAACACTCACGCCACAAAACAAGCTCTAAACGATCCCCAAAACAAATAGTGACTAATATTAACAAAGATAGTTGATTAAAGAAGAAGCTTTTCACACCAGATTTTTTCAATAAACATTAATATATAATAAAATAAAAGTTTCGTTGTGGTTTTTGGACTTACCATTGCAGATTTCCTTTCTGAAACGGGAGACCGTACTGGGGTGTGGTTATTCTCTGAAAATAAAACGCAAAAGATGCTTTAGAACCACGCAGCTGAACACTTTTGCATTTCGTTTTTGATATGTGATAGTCATAAACAACAAAGGTTTTTCAAAATAAAGATGACACACGTATTCATATCAACGTTTTTTATGGCCCATTTGATAAAAAAGCATCATCATGTTTGAAATAGATAATGTATCAAATGTGACTGGATGAATAGAAATTAATTAATTACATGGGCTATAGTTGTAAATGGAAGCAATTCCATGTAGAATACAATTCATTTTATAATGTAAAATTAAGAGCGTAAACTCCTAGCGCACTAAAAGCAGCCATATTTAAATATTACAGACTCTATTATCCTTCTTTCTAGTGGGATTCTGTTTTGTTACAGTGTTCTGGGAGAATTTGAAGGGTAATGTAAAATTTGACCAGCCCATCACAGAACAACTTTTTCAAATATAAGCAATCTGTCGACAAACCGAACCTGGGGCTACAAAGGACCATGATTATATTACTCCAAGGCCCCAGCTGTATTAACTCATCCCTCGTGGTAACATTCCGTAATCAAATTATAACAAATATTCGACAATATTGTAATCACATAATCAAAATTGCCACAAAAGTTAAATGTAAGGTCGCTCTTATAACAAATTCGAAGTTTTACAAAGGCAGTAAGGTCAATCTAGGCCATGATTACCACATCTTTTGCATTGAGTTGTTTATCTTATCTGAATAAAAACAAGTATCACCAAAATGTTTTGGTTTAGAGATGCAACCAATGATTGCTGATGCTAGCAAAACTATTCTTAAAAGGCATAAGACGGGCCGTTTTTTTGCAAAAACCCAGAACATTCATGATGTTTTAAAGTACAAATCGTATCATGGGGAAGTCTTCCAGAGAAAACTCTTGTTATTAACGTACCAGTATGATGTCTTGAATTTGTTCGATATACCTGACCCTTAGGGGCCATAGTATAGCCTTACTGAACACCATCCTTTAACATACATATTTACTAGTAGCCTCAAAGTATAAGTTTTACCTTGAACTTCATTTGCTTTAGTCTTTTCTTGTTGTGGTGTTTCAACTTGGACGTCGGTAACAACTTCATATTTTTCATCTTTGGTATCGTCGCTCGCTTCATTTGTTAGTTTTATTCCTACACCAAGATCTAACGTTTTCTCTGTAGTTGAAACTGTTGGTTGTGATTTTGAAGGTTGTGGTGTGGTGACAACGGCAGGTGTGGTAATTTTTGTGGGCGCATCAGTTTTAACTGTTGTACTTTTTATGGGCGCCTCTGTTTTGCCAGTTGTTGTGGATGATGCAGACACTGGTATCAGATCGTCATCTTTAACCTCTGTGACAATATGTGAAATAGGAACAGTGCTTTTCGTTGTTTTTTCATCTATAACTATTTCACTTTCGGGAGGAATTTCCAAAATAACCTCACCACTACCTTCCGTTTCGTTATCGGAAGCAATCAGATCACTATCAATCACTGTAAAGTTTCCTGGTGAAACAACATTAACAATATCAGAGCCTGAACCTGGCTCTTCAATAGTATCTAATTTTAAACTTTTTTCGTCTGAAATACTTAAATCTGAACTTTGTACATTACCACTTTCACAAGATGTTCGATAACTATCAGATGCGACTTTTTTGTCACATGATTCGCACTGTGTGTCGTGTGTAGCTGTGCAACTAGAAATTGTATAAAACCCAGACGCACAAATTGAGCACGATGTACACTCGGTTTCTAAATTTTCATCGGTGGACATAAAGAAACCGGAAGTACAAGGGGTGCATATTGTGTCATGAAAAGATTCTTGGTCTGTGATACACTGTTGTTTTACGTAAAATCCAGCTTTACATTTCCGGCAATTGACATCATTTGTAACACATATTCCAATAAATATCTGTAAAAAAAGAAAGAAAAGCAGGTTACAACCTCGTCAAATAGAACTTTTGATAGGCTAGATATAAGGTTTTCTAATTTTCTAATTTATTATAAAAATTTAATGTTGATGGAAATTTAATACAGCAAAATTCTTAAAATGTCAACAACACAAAATACTGCTGAATAAAATCGACTAATGTTTCTTGCTCAGATTCACATGCTTCAAACTTTAGCAGTGTAACTTATTGTTCAGCTTAAGATTAGCCAGATCTCGATTCACCCATTGAATAGTTTGGGTCCCTTTTTCCATGCTTAGTAAGCACTTCAGTCTTAAACAACGTAATCTTTAAAAACAGCGAAATATAAAATTCACTATATACATAACGCAAGGCCCTACATGGCACTAACGAAAGTTTCACAGCATTGGAAGTTAATTCTCTTCGTAATCACATAATCAAGTTGAAAAAGAATTGTCTTATTTGCCTTAGTAAACGTTAATTTTTAAACATAGTTAATCTTAATATTATTATTATTATCAAAACCATATGAAAACATGCAATACATATAGAATATTATATGGGGTTTTCCATACCATACCCCATATCAACCCGAGACACCCATATCGACCCGAGAGCTTTA
>JARWCS010352975.1:0-10983 GCA_034783895.1 Geukensia demissa
AAATATAACAATATATTCATAGTGCTGTAAGACAACCCCAGGAAAAAGGTTTTCTTTTATTCAAATGAAAATGTGGAAACTTAAAACTACTTTATATACATCCATACTACACGCACTTCTCAAATCATGACTAAAAGACCTTATTCATAGTTGTTTTCTCAAAAAGAGAAGAACATGAAACGAATTAATTGTTGTCGATAGAACCAAAACGTACTGTGTTCAACTCAAAACCGAATCAGAAAAAGCAAATATACAGAGGAGGACATGTTCAATTTCCTATTTGACAACAGTTTTTTAAGTTTAGTGGGCGATTTTCAAGCAGACGATCGAATTCCAATGGGCAATGATTAACTCTTCTCCTTACCGATCGACAGGTGTATTTCGTCACTCGTATGAGGCAGTCTTTCTTCAAGAGCTATCACAGAAAAAAGAGAAATGAGTCTAAACCATGAATTTCAGCTTCAGTTATATAGATGGTGAACAATGCACGATTCAGTGATTATCTTCACCTTACCTTCCCAAATGAGCTTGAAATTTAAGATAGAGCAGACACGTCTCATATCTTGATCTTCATCTCGTTTTTAACAATAGAGGAAGGCTTAACACAAAACTATATGACAAATGTGATGACTTCAATTTCCAATAGACATCTTCCCGTTCATCGACATGGTGTATACATCTAAAAGATCACATTTTTAAGAGCGTGTATCAAATACAGGGACAGGGATATGCTGCTCCTCGGTTGAAGTCATTACTCAAAAAATTTTACTGTCGACACCACAATCTTGTCGGCCGAAATGGGATATCCGTTTCACAGATTAAGAAGAATCTTTTCCTGTAAAATACTAGAGTTAACCAAAACCAGGCTGTCACTTTCTTTGTTTTGATGTTGTAATCTCATAAAACCTTCCCCTTCATCCTGAAATGACTAGTTCTGGATTGTAAATTGGACAATGAGGAAATTGTCTTTAACGAAACACACTTTGTTACACGTTTCGTCTTTTTCATGTTCTCGATATTAACGTTTAAGTCGACGAGTCACCTTTTGTCTGTCTTTCAGGTTTTTCTTTGCTTCAATATATAAAATCAAACATGTTTGTGGCAAATGATAGGATTTTTTTTAATTTGATCATATTTTGAAGATTGTTTTTCCTTAAACTGCATTTAGGGCAATACAAAATAAATTGCCTAGTCTTATATTAGACCAACGGTTGTTATTATTATTTTACATTTCAGTTCAATCCAGCATAATCCTGCCGCTCTTATGGAAAAATACAGAATTCATGTAAGTGAAAAAATTCTTACTTCCAAAAAACTATACTAATATAGTTTTCTACATTATTTGTTCATTACTATTACTATATTTATTAATATAATTATTATTATTATTGGGGATAATAGTAATAACTAATTACTGTTAATTAGTAAGTGTGGCACGATAGACTACCGCTGCGGAATGCTTTTGTAATCCCTTTAAACAAGATTCTCGCGTTGTTTGGTGGCCATTACGAATTTTCAAATTTGTTTCACCTCATAGAATAGAAGCACTCTTTTCAACCAAATATAGATCGTTTTGCTCGCCTGCGAACGGACGTTTTTAATAAAGTTTTTATTATCAAATAAAATAATAATCCCAAACACCTTACATAAAAAAATGTTTTACCTTGTCTTCTCAAAGATATTAATGTATATTAAAAACCCAATCGTCAACCAAAAGGTGAAACTACAGTTAGCAAGGCAATCCCGAGGTTAATACAAGAACGAAAAACGACAGACAAAACACCTTTACGCCAGCAAAAACAGTTCAATTTTTTTTTCAAAATCAGGTTTACGTTACAAACATTTTTTAATGGATTTAAAAGATATATAAAATCAACTAAAAATCATTTCATGTTAATTATAAAAATTATAAATAGCAATTAATGTCAAAATCAGTCGTTGTATTAATTATCTAACAATTTGGTAAAGTAATTTTACCTGTTGATAGGTTTTAATTTTAATCATAAAAAATAATTGCATTGTGGCATGAAAAGATTTGTGTCACTGTTTTCACGACAAAACCAAAGCAATGCACGACTACTTACCTGACTTATGAAGCTTATCATAATCTACGTGTATTAAAACACTGTAAATGTTATCTAATTTGCACGAGGTTTACCAAAGACCATATATGGAGAAAATATCAAGGTAACAGCATCACATCTCAAGAGAGTATTTATGTAGTTGACCTAATAAGTTTATAGTATCTTGATACCTATACTTAATTCATTATATAATGGATTTTGCCTTTATGTATTTCCTCATATGGAACAATTGAATTTATTATCACTACCTGAGATTATATTTTTGTTCTAGTTATTTCTTTAATAAGTCCGAAGACAGGAAAATGTTTTCTCAAGATGTCGTTTTTATGTTTAAATGTTATCTGTTTTACATTGAACAGTATACTTATTTGTCCTATAGTGATATTTGTTACATTTGTATATCTTCACTTTTTATGATCGGGACCTTTTAAAGCCTGTCACAGGGTGTGGAAATGTGTCCATTATTGAAGGTCTAACGGCAACTTGTAGATGTTTGTAGTTTATATGTTTTGGATGGATGTCCCATGGACAATCATACTACATCTTTTTTCTGCAATATTTAACAAAACTTGAACGGATTTGCCGGATTTGGCTTAAAAAGCTTACAATGGAGCTGTTAACCTTACCTATGCGGCGCAAACATCTCTAAACACCAAATGTTTTCCCGTATTCCCGTTCTTTTTTCAAAAGCTTTAATTTTTAATGCCTGGAACCAATCAAGAAGGTTATGTATTATTTGCGGCTCTATCTTTACAATTATTTGACGAACCTTGGTCTGTCTACTATCATACAAACATTTCCTCTCAAAATATCTTATTATTTTTTCAAACAAATGTTGTGGCTTTCTTGTTTTTGTCCGTTATGATGATAAAATAAAAAAACAATTTGAAATTTTCAATTTTTGTCCGTCTCTCAATAGGGTCTCTTCGGTCCCAAATAAAAGGTTTTCAATTGAAATTCAGATAAAGGGTATAATATTTTCGAAAAGCTGATTTCTCAGATGATTTTGAAGAGTAATTTCGAGGAAAAACCAACATGATATCGGCAAGTCTAACATGGATTATTTGTTAAAATAATTCTTAAAAAGTCGGCATTTAATGGACTAAATCGGTGACTAAGGTTTAAGTGAAAACATTTTCTGTCCTATTTCCAATAAATTAGTAAGTCGGAACTGGATGTATTACGACTAATGGTACTTGTATAGACCTTGTTTCGGTGTAAGCAAATTCCATAAACGGGGAGTATAAGGGAGGAGACATAGAGAATGTGTCGAGTCGACATCATGGGTGCTTTATAATGCAATTGATTTCTAAGTTTATAATGTACTATTCTGAATATTCAGATAAAGTTATTTCAAATTCAAGTTGAGAATGTTTCAAGGTCATTTGCACCATCCTTTAGAATCAGCTAATCTTGTTGCTGACGTCGCATGACGTTAGATAGATTAAGCAGAATTTACAATAGGTTGCACGGTAACTCCTACATTTCGCGCATGAAATCGCTGATACCAAAGATGTTACCCTGTAATTTATATACAGTTTTCAAAACCTTGTAGAAAACATATAGCATAAAATATAAATTCGAATTAATATGTTGCATTGAAGTCCAAAATGTTCCGATAGCAGGTCCCACATTCATCTAAAATTCTATGTCCGTTGAACTATTAACAAACTGACATTAGGAACTGGGCGATTGTTTTTGCTTGAGGATGTTAAAAAACAACTTCAGTTGATTTTCAAATAAATCTCATTACGTTCG
This sequence comes from Geukensia demissa, assembly GCA_034783895.1. Classification (NCBI taxonomy): domain Eukaryota; kingdom Metazoa; phylum Mollusca; class Bivalvia; order Mytilida; family Mytilidae; genus Geukensia; species Geukensia demissa. Next base: position 3,843 of record JARWCS010352975.1, read on the forward strand.
ATTTTTTTGGGGGGAAGTGGAATTCAAAACGTGATTTGAAATTACATTTGAAGGTTTGAACAAAATTAGAGGGAAGCATTTTTAATCCCCAAATTTGTCCTCGTGAATTGTTGTTGTTCAATGATTTGTGACTAATATCGATTGCGACTATACACAGGCTTTGTCTACTGAGTAACACGAAGGTGCCACTACTGGAGCAACAGTTGCTTATCCTTCCGGAGCACCCTTTTTTGTAGGGGTCTTGTTACTCTATCTTCAGTATTCAGTGTAGGGTTGTGTGTACTATGTTTGTCTTTCGTTTCAAAACATCTCCAAAACTTATTTCTCGTAACACATTTCATAGTTTATTCCTGACAAGATTGTATCTATTAAGGGTGTGAACTAACATATCACGGATGTTCTTTGCATATCTTAATAAATATACATTGAAATACATGTCTTTTGAATGAATATGATAACAAATCAAATCATAGAGAAAATAGAAAAAAAATAATATGTTTATATTTATATCTCTGTAAGTTCACCAAAAGTTTTAAAACATCACACTTCAAATTATAAGAATTCAAATGTATAAACACCTAAATTGATGTTGCAGAGTATTGTTTCAACTAAAACAGAGATATGAAAAAGAAAATTACAAATTTTATTGTAAGTCATATTCTAAATTTTATTTGTTTTCCATTACAGCAAAGATATGTAAAATTACTCACCTTTATTTGATACACGTTTCAGTGTAATTCAACCTCTTTAAGTTGAACACATACAAAATAAACCTATATCCACGAAATGAAAGTTTCACACATTATATATGTTTAATTTCTTTATTCTCTTGACAATTAAGGACATTAATTTGATCATAAAACACATTTATAAACTGCAGCATTAAACCATTTATTATATACTCGATTTAAACATCAAAATGATGACGATAGTACGGAGGCACTGACCCTTCATATTTGAAAAGTTATTACACTTAATTACCATTTTATATCCTCCATTGAATTCAAAATAACTTAATACAAAATATAAGTTAACATTTAAGCTGAAAGGATGAGTGTTGTTAAGCACATTTTTTGCCGAAGAATTTGACTGAAAAATGAAAGTGGCTTATATCTATAATTTCATATTTTTGTATTGCACAATGTCCATAAAAAGAAAATCCTACAGAGTTTTTAGTTTTAATTGTTCTTCTGCAGTCACTTTGTACATAGAAATTGCTTTAAATATGAAAATACTAAGAAATTACTTTACTTGATACAATTTTGATACAGTTTTGTCAATTTAAATATAGATCGCACAAAAACATTACAACCAAACTTGGCACAATTAAAACAAATGTTTAATTGAATTACCTTCGTGATGTTTTGGTGCGATTATCTCTATTTTAAAAAAATACCTCCAAAAATTCAGTATTTTTTTACGAAAATGTTATATTCTTGTAAAATTAGTCAAAATATACATTGTCATTCTGTCAAAATGACAAAAAGTACTAACGTAAAAATTTTTAAAATATTAAACAGCATTTTCAACACAACTTGTGTCACAAAATCTAATATTTGGACCAAATATGGGTCTTAACATACCTACTCCTTTGGCAAAAAAATTATCGTTTTTTATTTGATGACTACGATCCGATGGTGATATAAAAATTGTAAGTTTGTTTCTGAAAATTTCTTATTGAGATATAATAAAATTGTTTCATTTGCTTCACCTTGGAATTTTGACGGTGGATTGGTCCAGTGTAGAATACCATGTGAGAGAACAGAAGTGCATAGTACAAAGAGACAAGACCAATTTGAAACAAACTAACAGAAAAAATGAAAACAAAAGGAACAAAGGCTTGGAATCCACGAACTCCTTTACAAAATAGGAGTGTGATCAGGTGCTCATGAAGGGTACGCATCAACTGTCTGGCGCGCAACACCCGTCGTGGAATCCTTAAACTCTAATCCGGGTTAACGTCAATCCGGGAGAGGTCAACTTATTTTTGTATTACCGGTTACAGGTCCATTTCTAGTTGAGTACACTGATACCATATGGATCAACCAATTCGTGATGGCGACCATAAACTTTAGGAGAGACGACTTCAACCTTGATTGGATGTATCCTTGTTGTAGTTATTTATGCGACAACAGCAAAGTTTATTTCAGAAAATCCAGATACTTGGAACAGCCACGAGAGTATCGAATCAACTGTGAAACATAAACCGCGTAGGCAGGGGAAGCAGGGATATTGCCACATAAATATGGGAAGTTTACAATAGGAAAATTGAAGTCATCCCGTTTGTCGTAAATCTTAAAAACAAGTTTTCCCTCTTGGTCAATTTCGAGGAATAAATCTAGGTATGAAGCAGATTTTTTTATTCTGTAGTCTCCTTAATTTCTAGTTCTGGGATATATTTGGTCGAGATGTTCACTGAACGTAGGATTATTCAAAGACAAAACATCATCGATATAGCGAAAAGTAAAATTAAACGATCTGGCCAATTGTCTGAAAATAAACATAACAGTGTTGGGCATGAATTTTGTACCTGCAAAATATATTCGTCCCTCAGTTGGATTAGAGCTCACACTGCTGTGACATCTTTGGCACCATCGCCTGCACTGTGTTCATGTATTTTCACAAGCCATATAAAAACCTGAAAGTATTAAAAGCAAACGAGGAAATGTAAACTTTGGTTGATGAAACCTCCACTTTCTGATGGCAGGATCTGACCAATGGTAATACCTCAGTATTACATGCTAGATGCTGTGCCATAGATGTGAAAACTGTTGTTAATTCAATCTTAAAAATAGATCTGTTTTAATAGTGAAAAAAATGCAAGCTTTATTACTTGAATGATTTCACATTCTGTTATGTCTTAGGGCTAGTGAACTTACATATATCGATGATTAATAAAATTGGTTATGCTTTATGGTTAGACAAGAGACTAACCAATCAGTAATACATGAACATTCAATGAAAAATGTAATTTCACTGGGTTTTACTACAATGAGTAACTTGATGGGTGCCACTAGTGGAGCAGGAGCTGCTTACCCTTCCGGAGTACCTGAACTCACCCTGGTTTTTGTAGGGTTTTTGTTACTCCAGCTTTCGGTGTAGTGTTGTGTGTTCTGTGTTTGTCTTTCGTTTCATTTTGTTGGCCATGGTCTTGTCTGTCTTCCGGCTTAACGATAACTGTCTGCCTTTTTGGTATCTTCGAATTCCTTGCAAATTGTTTTACGCCCTGTCGCTGAATTCGGCTTTCTATTTCGATTTGCTTTGATATGAGTACTTTTTTTTAATTTGTATGAATCTCAATCTTCCTAATATGTTTTGGTTCCCATACTACAAGGGAGGTGTAATTCATTCAAACAGCATAACCGCACTATATCACTATAATCATTATTACAATAATCAAACGACACTTCGCGTTCTGTGAGGGAAATTAAATCAGTGAATCACAATAACTTACTTATTATTGTACAGAACAAGGAACTTTAATTTCATCAATGTTGTTCTGTTACTGAGATAATACCCGTGTCGATGATTACTTACATCGACATTTAAATTGATGAAGCAACAGACGCATCTTACTATCTTCCTTATCTTGATCTTTCAGTACAAAATAAATCAGAGGGAGATTTAAGGTCTTTTATGGTACAAATGTTTGAGTAAAGATATTTTTCTCATGTAAAGCAGACAGTTGTTCTCTAAGAACTACAGGATAGTGCTTCTTTGTTTCATTTGTGCGTCCAGGGGAAATTGAAATAGATGGGTTTTCTTTAGATTTCCGTATCTTATTTTTTCGCAACATGAGTTCTAACATACAATGTCCTCAGCTAATTTCCGAATTTGCTTACAATATTTTATAAAACGCTACTAGTTAAATCGTAGAATGGCGTTAGATTTGTCTTGGACTTCCTATGCTTTGGTTCTAATGCTAAGAGAGATTACTCCTTGAAATGTACGTATAGCATTCCTTTATTATCTATTCAACATTGGTAATGTTGTCTTAAGATAGTCTTTGTTAGTCAAAAAAAACTAAATATGGCAGATGATGTCAAATATGCAGGATGTCATGTTCTGTCTTGTTCGTATTATCGATATTGCAGTGTCCGTCGACGTTAGCCTTTTGTCTAGCCCTTCGATTTTCATAATGTTAATGTTGAATCTAAAAAGCAATAAAGGTTGAAAAGATGCATTACGTGCATGAACATGACCAAATAGAGCTTCTATTTACAAACACATTTTTGGTTATGTTATCTGACCTTGTGAAGTTTTCACATTTTTATCGACATTTGCACTTGTTCAGGTGTATTTTAAACATATTTAATAAGGTACTTTTTTGTACTAGAAAGAATTTGGTAAACAAAATCGAAAACGGAAACATCATTCATAATTTATTTGAAATATCTGATTGAATTTTTTAAATAAAAGCATACATTTTATTCTTGTTTCGTTTTGGTGCTTTTTGCGTTCAATGAGTCTCTCAGTTCTTCATATTTAAATGCATTTCTGACATGGATTGTAGAACATAAAATTGAATTAAAAAGTCAATTCAAATATCTTTATGGCTGTAAATTTCAAGTTTAAATGTTATAAATATCTGCGAAATTATCCTGCGCTAAATAGAATTTTTTTGTTTGCTCGTCACACACATATATGTGTTTTGTCAGCATTTTTTGTACGAACAAATATTCAAATAGAAAGTTCAAAGTTTACATTTACGCAAAATATAGACGTATACATGTTGGTCACTGTGTGTTTCGTTAACACTGAACGAAAGATGGACATTATCGAACGAATATGGAAACTATACAGAGCGTATCATTTTCCTTATTTTTTAACTTTATAACGTATCGCGAGCGTACATCGGACGTGTTCAACGTTCAATTTGTGATAGGAACGTATTCATAGCGAGAAACGAACGTCATCTGAACGTTTGGTTGGCGTTTTGTTGTCGACCTCCAAACGTCTTACAGAGTAATATATATAAATATTTAGCCATCGAACGTCGTCTTCATGGATAACTTTCGCTGACCAAACAAAACACATCTATATTTTATTATTCTACTTCAAGATGCCGGGTAAATGTATATATGGAAGTGATCCTGGTGATAATTTCCTGGTAAAACAATCTTAAAAGAAACAGCCTCCCTGTCTTCTCCTTTTCAACATTCTTCATCATGGTCAGAAGAAGTTACAGACTCCCATACCCTTCCTCCTGAATTACTTAGTCTTTCTGATGATACCATATTTGGTCTATCCAATTAAAAAGTAACGGAAGCCAAACGAAAATTAAAGAATAAATGAATTAGCTATCGAAGAAGCCTTAATGTTCCCTGCCATCGGATCTGGCCTCCCATTTCGATTTTTTGGACTTGAGTGCTTCTTTTCCTACGTTTATATCTTCATCTTCCTATGTTTCGGTGCTAATGGTACTGATGAGAGGCTACTCCTTAAAATGTACGTATTTCCATATTTATTAAATATTGGTAATTTTGTATTTTAGTAGAATTGTTCCGTTCTTATGAGCTGTTCTTTAATATTAAAGTTAAGGACAACAACCAAAAAAAAGATCACAAATATTCAGCTCCGTTGGAAGCACCATGTAGATTGGTGATATATGCCATTCAGTTCAATGCACTATCTTACGAATTGATGTTAAACACTCACAGGCAGTTGCTGCCAGTGACTCAGAAAAGCAGTGCAAAGAATAAACATCATTCTTGTTCAAATATTTTTTAAATATTATTTAAAGACATTCACAGGACTACTAGTATAATCTTGGGTATTATTTTGTTCTAACAACGTTTGTTAATTTGCCTGATTATAAATACAACAGAAGTTACTTTTTATCATAATTTAATTTCTTTCATCTTTGTTATTTTTTAATCTTTAACATATGTGTGGTTGTGCCCAATATTCTTTCAAACCGAAATACTCATACCAATCCCATAGTACCCTTTAATCACATTTCATATTCGTTATGTAACTACTAATCGTCAAACCAAAAACATGGGCTTAAATGACGAATTGTGTTTCACTAAATGCAGTAATGAAAGCATCCCAAAACGTTTTACCAGGCAAACCTGATTCATTGTTTATATATACCTACTTTAACACTCAAATGTTCAAATAGAAGGTATACCACCTTATTGATCAAATTGTCGATTAAAGGGTAATTATCAAGTAATTTGTAAATTATTTGAAATAAAAAAAATTATACGTCGGGCTGTCACTGATGGATAGCCTCGCGTCTGAAAATCGGTTGAGCAAGGTGGGATAGTTTCATCGTTCTGATATCGTTTTGTGGGCGTTGAACACTCCCGAAATCTCTATGTACGTTATGGAAAAGTTACTTTCAAAATTAATGCGCGTTAAATGTTTCACGCCCGTTGCTGTTCTGCTAGCATTGCGCCAAGTGAACGTTAGCTCACTGTTATCCTTAGAGTTGACCTTTGTGGATATGTGACAAACGTTCTTCTGGCTTGCATTATGCGATAGCGGTTCGCACCAAACTAACATACAGAGATGTATTTGCTTTTAATTCCTTTCTAGTTTATATTTTTGAAATAAGAATATGTAATAATTGAAAAAACAAACAAAATATTTTTATCCACCTGAGGGGAGACGAAACAAGAACAAATATAGAAATTCTTAAATGAAGAATAGCTGCCTCGAAGCACAGTGTATGTGATTTGCTAGTAAATTTGTCGGTTTCAAATATCAATTTCGAAAACTACATGAGCGAATGACAGTGCAAATGGTGCGGAGGGACATGGTTTTGACTTTCTTTGAAATAATATAAATTAAATTTAAAAAAATAATATATTTCGTCACACTTACGAACAAAACTATTGGGGAATGCTGATATATCAGATATTTTTGTACATTAAACGGCACATTTATCGTACATTACGTCTTGACCAATGAAATCAATCAAAACAATGTCAATCTCACAACTCCGTTGCATTTTCTGAATTGGTACATTATGACACATTAAAGTTACTAGTCTATGATGTTTACAATGTGAAGAGAGTGTTGGTTCATATTTACAAATTCCCAACAAACGACAAAGTTTTAAATAAAGTATATAACACAATTACCGAACAAATCAAAGTCCATAAGACATACGGCAAAATAGGTATCACACCAC
>JARWCS010352986.1:0-18919 GCA_034783895.1 Geukensia demissa
CCTCCCCCTAACCTGGGACAGTGGTGTGACAAAACAACAATAAAAAACACACTATAAAAAACAATTTTTCTCGTAACTGAAGTGCAACAAGAGGTTTTTAACCATTTTAACGACAGTTTTTTTTACTTAGAAGTAAACCAGCTTTGTTAAAAAATTATTTTCCGCATATCAACATTCATAGCATGTACGAATGTTTAAGAGGCCTTTGAATAAGTGAATTAATGAACACCGTTGCCTAAAGACATCTATAGACAATTTCTTCGTGTTTTAGACATGCTTTTAAGACACAACTAGTGTCTTCTATATATTCTACAGCAAATTTTGGCCCCATGATGTCTAAAGACGTGAAAATGTCGAGGTGTCACCAGTGAAATTCAGTCCTCTGTGAAATAGACCTTGACACTGCCGTCACGGACAATGTACAATATCGTGTTGAGAGATGTCTTATCATCATAAATCTTACCATGAGCTTGGAGTTTGCTTTCAGTAACTGCGAGCATTCATTAGAGAAGTAATTTTTTTGTACGTATTATGTTTAGTATGTTAATTATAAATGAGGTACTCTCCACTTGTTGAGAGAGGGTTGGGTACCCACTAAACTAGTTCATCTAGTATAACAAGAGACCACATGTCTCATGTGCCTGTCCGAAGGTAGGAATTGTTGTCATTTGTTTGTCGTTGTGTTTAATGTTATGTTACATGTAAATTTTTGATAATATTCAGTTAACAGCAGTGTTATTTTACGTATACAAGATTTTTGTGGGCGGTTTAGACCTTTTTACAAATATTTGCACTCCACCCTTGTTGAAGGCCTTGTGGAGACCTCTGGATTTTTTAAATTCCCTCTGTTTTTTCAAGTGGTTCTCCTATACCTTTCATTTTCATGCAACAGTAAAAATACGAATTTCATATTCATAAAACAGTACAAGTCTAAGACAGTTGCTAAGGACACCAATGTATATTCTTTAATGCCAGGTACGCGCTTTTGTTCACTAGAAAATCATCAGTGACGAAGGAATGACAAAAAATGGCTTGAAAATAAAAACAAATAAAAGATATTAACACATGGGACAGATAACCCTTTAATATAATGATTTACAAACATTTAATTTCAGGAGTATTTGGTATGTTGAGAATGATTTAGTCAAACTGTGAGTGTTGAGAATCTGGAAAACCAACCATCAACACTTGCAGTAATCTTGTGGTTTAGGGAAATATTTGAAATTTGTAATGTAGATGCGCGTTGTGTGAATTAAAAGACTCGTCGGTGGCGCCTATCAGAACAAGTTGAAGAATAAACATATTAAATTTTAGAGCATTTAAATCAGAATTTCAATATAACCTATTTCAGCAAAGGTCACCGAACATGTGACGGACATTTGTATGAAATAGAACTTGAATTTAAATTGAAATAATTTTAAATTTTACGAAATGTACCAAACGCCAACCCTTTAAAATGGAGTCAACCACCATATCCAGAATATCCACTATATCCACTAGAGTAGGAAGACGACTGCCCATAACCTTTACTTCTCGAAGGATACCCAGAGCTTAGCTGAGCAGATACTGATATTTGAGTTTGTTGGTTTGGCAACACCACAGGTGAACCAAAAGAAGCCAAAGAAGGACGCGCTAAATTTGTTCGTTGAACTTCCGGTGTCAAGATCAGCGCCTCTCTACCATTATTTCTGTTGAACGATCCCATTCCTAGTAAACCTAGCAGTAGTAAAGGTAAAAGAATACCAAGACCTTGAAATCCAAATAAACCGGCTGCTCCTGCCTGTTGCGCACCCGGTGCATTAACATTTCCGGCGGCTCCGCCACCACCTGCGGCTGGATTCGCATTTGCGGCTGCTAAGCCACCTAACACAGTTCCTGCGATTACAGCAGGTATGATAGGATCAGGCCCAATAAGTCTCCCAGGTGTTGTCGGAGGGGGTTCTGTCGTCGTGGTCGTGCCATCTAAACCACCCGGAGATGTTCCTGTAAATGGAGGGATGGTTGACGCATCTAAACTAGCGTATAACGACTGATAATCAGGACGCTCATAATCGATTAATGTTCCCTGTGGTACTATTTTGACATCAGCACAATTAACATAGGTCGGTTGGTTGAAATATCCTGGCCCACATATCTGTAATGGAGGCTTATCATCATTGCATCCCCATTTCTCGGCTGGAAATAAACAAAATTCTCTCATGTCAAATAAAGCCTTAGAAACTGTTTTTTCTTTTGAATAAAATAACATACAAAAAAAAATGCGAAAATCATATCGAGCAGATCTATCCTCATGAGAATGTGCAATTCCCTGGTATCTAAGGTAATGAACAAAAATGAAAATAGTGCATATTTACAATAAATCGTCTTCCTATTTTTAGGAAATAATAATTTATCGACATTGTTATTTGAAAAACTTAAAATAATTTACTTATTTTGCTGCAAAATAGACACAGCTCGAGTTTTCGTAAGTTTGATTAAAACTATCAACAATATACTCAAAGCGTATCTATTAGAAAACAATTTCTCTTGTCTGCAATCAATAAGTCAGTAGCCTTCGAGAATAATACTTTGTGAGTGTTCTTGGACTTTAATAAAATTTCAAATACAGAATTACTGGATAAAAATTAGACGAAGGGATCGAGATGTCGTAAGATTGTCTATGAGACAGCTGCAAAATGTATAAATTACAAACATTCACAGGTTTCTCTCAGGCCTTCAATGATAGACAGATATCCAAACTACCAGTCTAGCTGTAAATGCTCCAAATATTAAATAGTAATGATAATCAAATGTTAGAATATAGGGTGGACTTGAACTTTAAAATCTGTTTTTGATATTCTGTTGGTTGTCATTCTGATGTAAATTTCCGTAATGAACAGTGTGCTATTTCAACAGATAATTAACATGCGTTTTATTTTCCGCTTGCATAAACGACGTTGTTTTATCCATAAAGGACGTCTCCATAACGGAACAAAATATTTAGTGGTTTATAATTTATTAAACCCCGACTATTAAAGCATCACGTGATAAAAAAAGTTTCAAAAGCGTCACGTTTTGAATTTTGCAAATGAACATGTTGAAAGTGACGTTTGAATATTTTTTAAGCAGGAAATTTGGTAAGTAATACATTTCTATCGTAGTTCACAGATTTTTTTTTATAGGAGATCATAATAAAATTAACAATTTTATCAACCGAAGCGGAAATGAATTGAAATAGTAAAAATCGGTGAAATGACAGTTATCGTCATACGAAAAAGCGCCCGATTTCGTTACGGAGCAATCTGGATTTCTCCGTAACTTTTTTATATTCCATGTTTGCAACAAATGCATGACTCTTTACTGGGTATAACTGGCAATAGTCAGTGTCCAATATATAAGTATTTATACAAAACATTAATACAAATATGTTCTTCTACTAAGCAAATAAACAGATTTTCGCCTGTCGATGCCACATGATTTTGTGAATCATAAGTAATGGGTACGAATTCTGTCACACTGCATGAATACAAATGGCTAAATAATAAATCAACACATATATTTTAAGAATAAATTTTACTTTTTACAATTGTAAATAGTAAAATTGTATTTTTACTGTTATATTGGTACAAAGGCACTGACATACGCAGAAAGAAAACAGAGATACTGTCAGAACAGAAAGAAAAGAATGAAAATCCATTTTTGTAACGTGAGCGTGAACGTAAAAAGAATGCTTATATACACTCTAATGAGCTTGCTGCATCACAGAAGAAAGAATGTAACTTAAAAAGAAAAATTTTTAATAGAAAGTACAGAGAAATGAAGAAATTGAAACAAAAGGAGTAAACATCGAGTCTGAAGTTCAGTTTTCCTGTCAAAGGACATGGAAGCACAACAAGAGTTAAAAACAAATTAGAAGAAAATAAAAAAATGATTTTACTATTGAAAGGAGAGCGCAAAATGGAAAAGAAAATATAACAATTTGTTCAGGAAGAAACAAAGAGAACAACAAAAATCAGCTAAATCTCCAATAAGTAGAGCAAAACGAGACGTTGCTGACGCAGGAAAAGAAAAAAATTTTAAACGGACTGGGAGAGTAAAAAGCAAGTTCAAGTCTAAACAAAAGGCTTCCATTTACGCAGTTGTCGTTGGAAAGATAACAAAATACAAGATGATGAGTAAAGCAGCCTCAATGCAAATGGAAATTACCTAGCAAAACTTACAAGCAAAATGACACCAGAAACAAAAAGTGCAACAGAAAGAAAGTTACTCAAACAAAAGATAGAGAGTGTTTTGAATGATTTGATAATTGCCCGACGACACCCAATAATAAGGATGTGAAAACTTGTGAAGGAAACACAGTATCAAAGAAAGTTTTAAATGACTACACGGGCAATCTTTATATTTGATAAAAACCCTTTTATCAAAATGAGCAGATCAACATTCTTCCGCTGTAGATCAATTCATGTTCTGCCTGTATCTTTCACGGCGAAACGGTCATGCTTGTGTATCCAACATCAAAATGTAGCTCTTATGACGAACAAGGCATTACAGCAAAATATTGGAAAGAGTTTAATGGAATTCTCGATAAATTTTATGAGGAACATTCTGATGAATACCTTTTAAATATAGTTTACAAAATTGAGGCAAATGTAATTGAATTCAGTCAATGGAAGATGTTTGGCATATGGAATGAAATGGAAAAAGTTAATCTTGTGAGTGTCTCAAAGTCAAAAAACGTGTGTTGAAAACTGCTGAAATATTCAGGGAACATGTCAAGATGGTAAAGAACCAGTACTCTGAAATAAAAAAAAAATGAAAAAAATCTTCCTGATGGCAATGTCGTAGCACATTCAGACTTTGCAGAAAATCTTGTGATGATGTCCAGTCAGCTTTTTAGAACAAGTCAAATGATAACAATTCATACGATTGTAGTTTACTGTCGAGATGGAAGTGCAAAACTAGTCCATAAATCTTAAGCAATCATTTACGAAGAGCTTTTTCATACAGCTGCTGCAGTAGTAACAATATTGAAACATCTTATACATATTCCAAAAGAACTGATATATGGCATGACTACAATTCTCTAGATCAGCAATAGTACATCATCACAGTACAGGAACAAATATATGTTCAACGTGATCGCAGAACATACAGACCGATTCGGAATTTCATTACGATGACAACATCATTATTTTGAAGCTGACCACGGCAAAGGCCCGTGCGACAAAGTTGGCGCCATGGCCAAACGCATGGCTGACAATGCTGTAAAGAGAGAAAAACATGTTATACAAGACACAAGGGGCTTTTTTGAGTGGGCTCTAAATCGGATTCAGCAATACAGTACAAATGGGTCGGGGCAGATAAAATTGCAGAGTCAGACTATGAAATTAAACAATCTAAACTATCCAAAGAAATAGAAACAATGTAAGTTAATGCAGTTTTCGGGTCCGATAACGGCACTATCATTACAAGGATGCGACAACTGCTTTCAAGGTGGCTCGTTGTTAAGCACAAATCGATGTGTTGGTTGGGATTTTTACACATGTACAGGAGAAACACAAAGTTTCCACACTTAATGATATAATTTTTACATAAATCTGTCTCTGTTGCTAATCCCATTTTTTAGAGGCTAATACAGACTTTTGGAAAAAGGGGCCCACTTGTCAACACATACTCATAGATAAGTTTGACCTTTTGAAAGGAGGACATGTCAATACATACTCGCCTGCATGCCAAACACGTGCTATAGATCATTTTTAAATTTTGAAATAGGACCCGGGCACCCTTCGGCCCTTTTTGGATCCGCCCTTGTTTTGAACTCTCAATTGATATTAAGCACAGTCAAGCAGTAAATGGAGTAATACTCTTTTAGTTGATATGGTGTAACTTGTATATAAACTTTGTGTGCTCTTCAGAGGTCACGAGGTCATCCATGATATATAATTCTTAAAATAAAAAGGGGTGACTTGAAATGTAACAATAACAGATCAATTAAGATTACAGTTTAAAACGAATAAAGTTAAACAAAAAAAAACATATACTGGACCACAGGACCCAGGTTTGGGACAGCAAAACAAAAATTTGGTGGCGTTAATCATATTTGTGAGCGCTCATCCCCTTTTCACCTGGGACAGTGATGGGACAAAACAACATAAAAATAATCCTAACAACTGTTTATATTTAACTTTTGAAGACGATACACAGTACGGAGAGAATTACATTTTTATGTTACAAGAGATACGTTTCTGACAGCTAGTTCAAACTCGAAACAGAGTTGATAATATCTACAGTTCTCTGTTGGATTTAGTTGAAAAAAAATCACTAAGACCCCCCTCCCCCCCAAAAAAAAGGTATTGTTTAAATGTCAAAATGAAAAATATCGACAGCAAATATAACAAAATATTGACTAAAATTTAGTTTTGGTGTGAATTGTTAACTAGAGAGTTAATGTTGATACGACAGAACGCAATATTCAAAGAAATAGTGTTACAACGATAGTCATTACGGCTAAGTCTATTTAAGCAACTGATACCTAGTTTTTAAATTATTACATTCCCTTTAAAAGTTGGGTGGGGTATCCCTTTTTATCAATTTTCTGCATATATAGCCAAAATGTGTTTGTATTATTCATATTTTTAGGATAAATTAGGTTTACATTGATTGGAAAATCAATTCTTTGTAACATACACATCAAAATTAGCCTGGATTTCATAAAGTAGGTCACTGTAAAGATAGATAATAATAAGGAATGGGTACGATCAACATAAATATATGAATAAATCGTACTGAATTCATCAACAAGTTATCCCATCTCCGAAACAGAGTCTCCTAGTTTCCAGTAAAACCTCTAGTAGTCGACTCTGCCATATGTGATTTCGCCATTTTGTGAGCTTCCTCTCATGGCGGTCATACCTGCTTGTGACGCAATAATTTCTTGAGGCAAGGCAAGCCATGTCGGAACATCAATGGCATATGTAAATGTCTGACGAGGGAAGTACTATATTCTCTGTTTTGGAGATTGCAAGTTATCAACAAGTATTATTTAGGATTGTATAATTGGCTAACTCTTTCTTGTGTAAAACTCTGATTGACCAGGACTTTCTTACTAGATCATGTTTCATTGACGTAACTTGTATTATTTTACCTTGTTGCTTCTGATTTGCTGCATGCATTGTAAAAATAACTTATTTCATTTGAATAACGTCCTTACACTTAACCTCGGTCTCGCAGGCAGGTAAAAATTTGTTTAAGTCCACTCATTCATTAGTGAGTTGTGAACGTATGAAGAATATTACAATATCATCAAAATGATGTCTTTGGAGAAATACTTGCCCGTATTTTGCGAACGTTAACGCAAATATCGTTTTTGCTATACTTATCAAGTAGTGATCTGAAAATCTTAATCTGGATCAAGATGGTTACTATCTTATGTCTAAACCGTCTGAAATATGACGTCAAAATTGTCTTTCGTTCATCTCAAAGACAGATGGAAATCTCGTTTGAACAAAACGGTGGTTTTGGTTGATGGTTTTTAACGTCCTACACAGCAAATTAATGCTCTCGGTCGGACGGTGAACAACACCTTGCAATTGCTATTATTTATATATATTCCAAGACAGTCCTTGATTGACCAATCATAATTCAAAAAGGGAAACATGTACGCTGAATTAAAATATTGAAAAAATCATTCGTATTAGTAATAAGTGCTTCGGGTAATTTTAACGATGACAAAAATATTACTTTAGGTTCATACTATAGTGAATGTAAAACAAATCCATTGTGATGCCTTTGATGCGCTTTTCTGGATAATCCCATGTGAATCCGTCAGGAATTAACGCACAGGGCTAACTGATTGGAGGGCCAAAATAAGAGCCTAGTATACTTGTGGGAAAGTTAAGTTTACCAGTGCGATGATGCTAAGAAAATATTTAATTCAACATTAAAACTGTATAAATGTGTGCTTCGGTTTGAGCGAACTGGTACTATTATTTAATTTTACCCAAAATAATTAATATATGTCACTTTAATGTTAACTTCTGAATGTTTCTAAATGTATTTTTTGTAATATAAGTAGATTTCACAACCTTTTCAGCTTCTTTCGATTTCTATTTACAGTTTTTTATACAAAAATAACACCAAAATGCATCATATGTGTTTGCCTTCTGATCTCTTATTTACAAGAGCAGACACAAGAGTGTGAAGGACATGTTTCCTTGTCCACTCCACATTCCACAGCACAAATTGCCTCAAAGAACGGTTGCTTGAATTTCGATTTACAGGTTTGCAAATGCCTTTCACAATCAGAATCATAAGCCACAGTATAATGTGTGCCAAAACTCTCTACACTTGGGTTGTCTAATTCTCTACTTAATGGAACAGCTCGGCTTTGTGGGTACTTGACTTTTTCACCAATGTTTGATGTCTGAACGTTAGTGGACTGGACAGAGTCTGTCATCTGTTGCACGTGACTTATTTTTACTGGTTGCTGGGATATTAATTCGGTTTTTACAACAGGGGTTGACGCTTGTCTACCGTAAGGATTTATCTGGTTATTGTAAATAAATCCCTGGCCAGCATTATTATAGTTATTTCCTTGTGAGCTATAATACCCATTGTCTACCGACCACTGATTAACTCCATAATACTGACTTTTTGTGCCACCGATGCTTTGTGGTAGATTAGAAGCGTATTTATGACTAAAGTCAGGATTCCCATAGCTATTATATGCTTTCATTTTTTTGACGTATACCTTTTCATGAGGTATAAAGTTTGGCAAGCCAAGTCCTGCTAGTGGCAGTAGGGGAATTTCCTGTTGTATTATGAGATCCGACGTTCTTTCCCTAGTATCTAAAAGAGCCACTAACAGAAGAAGTGGCAACAATAATCCAAAACGGTTGTTCTGAGAAATTTCGCTGCTAGTTGAGCTGCCACCGAAAAGTCTACCAATTGGTGTATTTATGAAGGGTAAAAATGGTATTCCCGTCGGTGGTGTGAAAGGCGGTATAACCGATGACGGTGTAGTTGTCCCAAGTAGCGGTGGTGCTTCACTAGGTGGCGTTTCCGTAGTTATTGCTGTTGTACTTCCGGTTCCAGGTGAGGTTGAAGGGGGAATAGTAATGATTATAATAGGCCGTGTAGTTGTTGTGTCTTCTATCTTTTGTGTTGATAAAGTTTCTGTTGTGGAACTGGACGGTTTAGGATCCCAAGGACCAGAACCGTCTATGGTTGCATACAACGATTCATAATCTGGAGCTTCAAAAGTCGCCGGAATCGGAATACCTTGGGAAAGTATCATTATATCGGCGCAGTTCACGTAGGTTGGTTGTGTCCAGTAACCAATATTACACATCTTATACGGGTATGGGTTATCGTCACAATTCCATTCATTTGCTACAACAAATACGAAAGCAAATTATAAACATTATAAATATGCTTTGATTGATATGCTACTGTATTGATAAAAGTAGAAAGATATATTACGCGCCGGGTATTCAAATATTCGGAACCTGACCAAGCTAATTATTTTAATATTACAATGAGAGGTTGGCCACAAAAACTCAAAAACAACAACATTAAAAATAACCAATGGGAAGAATAATTGTCGTTGTGGCGCTCTGGTTATTAGTATTTGCATCCAAATGCTTGGAGATAGCGCGTGTTAAAATGTTAAATACAAATTAACTGGAAAATTTTACATAAAATATATAACATAATGCACTTTACAATTTTCCTTGCAAGTGAACAATTGTTTATGGATTTTAGATTATAAAAAACAATGTGGCTAGAATCATGAAAATAAAAAAAATTGCTCAAATATATCGAAGACAAAATTAACGACGCATAAAATTATAGATATCTTACAGAAGCACTTGAAAAAATAATTGCTTAGGCATTTCAAACCTCCAAAAAAGCCGCTTAAATCGTGCGCAGCCTCTTGCGGTGCCTGTCGTGAAGAACTGAAATGCTTTTGACGATGACATCGGAATTGATTCTGGAGCAGTTGTAGTCTTTTTTAATGGATATGGTGCGCTAATAAGCTTTAAAATATAGTGTTGCAAATTGTTAAAAGCTAAAAAGCAAATGATTCAATTATAGCAATCAGCAATGTTAGAAAAGCAATGTCACCTGACTGTGTAATGCTAGAAAAATAAACAGACATGCAGTATTGATAATAAATACCATTGCAAAGTGATTGAAAATTATGATGGGCAACTTTATCAGGTAATAAGATATGTTGACCAATCATATTTCAATTATCCAGCAATATAACGATACGAATTTAATTTAAAACAATTGTGCTGAATATACATAAATTAGTAGTGCAGGAGTTGCTTACCCTTCCGGAGCACCTGAACTCACCCTGGTTTTTGTAGGGTTCGTGTTATACTCCAGCTTTAGTTTTCAGTGTAGTGTTGTGTGTTCTATGTTTGTCATTCGTTTCATTTTGTTGCCCATGGTCTTGTCTATCTTCCGACTTAACGATTTCTGTCTGCCCCTTTGGTATCTTAGAATTCCTTTTAGTTGTCTTAGATTTAAAACCAAATCATTTAAATGCGAATAGTACTGCTGATGCAATGAGATAACGTTTGTCGATACGTCTTCCGGACTTTTTAAAATCCTCAAAAAATAAAATGAAAGGCATAGTTAGTTTACAAATAGTTTATTGCTTTGATAATTTAAACAATTTTTAGGTTTCTAACACATGCAGAAGATACACATATCACTGTAACAAAATATATTGAAATATTGACAAGGTTACGCATGTCTAACAATGAAGACTGTACGCATTTAGATTGTTCCCCGATTTCAGTTTTGAAACCTACGAATTTCTATCCTTTAAATATCATTACGGAGTTCTTCTCTTGTGCTGCGTGAAGGTCGTAATGCTTGAGTTGTATACTCTTATTTATTTTCGGGTACTGGATAGTATGTTTACATTTTTCCAACATTGTAATTTAAAAAATTCTTAATATTTTGAATGATCGACGTTGATTACTTCATGAACTGTACATTTCATTTGGTCCATGAATGTAACTAGAAATTCATAAAGTTTGACTGATCTGCCAAATTTTGGCTTGTAGATTGTCTGATAAATGTGAATTCGGAAAAGCGCTTTACACAGTTAAATATTTGTTATTGACGTTTGTAAGATGTGGATCTTTTTTGTATCTTTCTGGCATATAACCCACTTTCTTTTTCTTTATTTTAAATATAATCAGAGACATATCGTGAAGCTGTATAACATGTCTCTGATGTTATAGCCCCAAATTAAGAAATCTTGTTAAAAGCCAAATATTATTCATAATCATCAGGGATTTCAGGGAGCATTTTTTGTTTATATATAGGAAGTCGGTGCCTTTATTCAAGAAACAAGAATATATTGAATATGATACACTGCGCTTTTTCCTTCTTTTCAATAAATGTGAATTTTTTTTGTAGCCCTAAGGGTAAAAAGTAAATCTTGATTTTTCTCGTCAGATACATGTATATACCTTATTATTTTCGAATGGGGTAATTTCGCTGAATTTTCACATGGACAAAGCATACAATATATACTACTCAAAAAGCTTTGCAACACTTGTACATTCCATACTTTTGCAAATGTTGAAATTTGATTATTTTAAAAAGTTACTAAAGAAAACCTGACGATCTCCATTTAAAGACATTGTTGATCGAAGTGTCTCTTTTTAAAAAATAAAAATAAAACTCATGGAAGGAAATGATTACGGTTAACGTCTGATTTGACGTCAAACTTTTCAGTTTTTCACAAAAAAACAATAAAAAAAATGCAGAAAATATTCAATTGCTCTCGAATAGGGCAATTTGTTGAGCAGCGCACCTAATATTTTGAACAATAATGGTGATTATCCATTATTTTGAACCTGTTTGTCGGAAGAGGTCCTAGAAGGGCGACTGTCAAGACACCCTTCTTTTTTTATCAGCGAAGGCCAGTTCTGAAATTTATGCCACCAACTGATTAAAAATACCAGATTTGATACTTTGTTTCACCTCTTAAAATTTTTCTAATGGGATGGATACCACAATCCACTGTCTTACGAAGATATATTATATAATAGATAAGAAGTATCTTAATTTGAATTTTAAGATACATGTTATTATTTTTGGTGTCATATTTCGTTTTTTATCAGTTTATGCAGGTGCAACCGAAATTTAAAACTATACATTTGTATCTCAATATTTATGTAGAATTTAAAAAAACTAACTAATAAATGGTAAAGAAATCCTTGACTAAATTATTTGCTGATATACAAAGATTACAGGTTCATTAAAATCTAAAACATCCCTGCATACACGGCTAAAACGGACAAGTAGGAAGACAGTCATGTTTCCACATTTGTTTTTAGAATTTCGGATAAATGAAATCCAAACCATGATTCAAGAAGTTATAAGTATTATTAAACTAATCAATAAAATTCTGTTTTAACAGTCTTTTTACATGTTCGCTTTAAATTTTGTCCACAACAATTAATAAACACTATAAATTAAATAGTGGTGTGTTTATAAATAATATTACAAAATTGGTAAAAAAGATATTATCACGAAAGAATTGTGGTACTATTATAATATCTGATGGTATTTAGTAAAACAAAATGCATTTATACACAATATACATTGTATTTGTTGCAAAAGAGTATAACCGATGAGATGATTCACGAAAAGCTCTTCGAACACTGGCACAAAGCAGCTAATGTAAATGTATTTTATAGCCTTTTTCATATGTTTAAGATGCAATTTAGATATTGTGGTATTCAATGCATTTGTGAATACTACGTTAAAATAAATGGGAGAGCATTTGCTAGACTTACAAGAAGTTTTTTGCAGTCTTTTTTTTGCATAGATCTTGCGACATTTTACTGTCATCCAACATAATTCTCGCACAGGTACTCGTGGACAGAATACCCTACTGTGCCCTATAGGATCGTACTGACTCCTTAAGTCCACAATTATACAGTCGAAATAATGAAAACGGTATATGTCGTTTATTGAACATTTCAATAACAAATACAAAGTGACTGCAATTTTTATGTAAAATAGTACCAAATACACTTGCATTGTAAATGATGGTAAATAGTTTATTAAAAGCTTGATTATTCGGTGTTCTTTTTCACGTTTAATTTCAAGGGCGAGACTCATTCTTGTTAATACAGCCACGTCAAATCTCTTGATATACATTTAATACGTTTGCTAACAACTCGGTAAGGCTTTTAAGTACACCAAAACAAATCTACAAAATATTCTTAACGTTCCAGGAGCACATGGATATAGGATTTCGTGTAGTTCCAGCCTTGCGGTCTCTTGTTTTCTCTTCTTTTAGACTATTATGCTAGCCAATATTGTGTTGTGGTTTTAAGGGCGGCTGGGGATAGGGAATTTCAAAATAGTTTTTTTTCTTATTTGTATTAGCCTACCACAAACTTATCCAAATTAGATAGTAGTCTTCCATAATGTTATCCAAAATGTTACTTCTAAAAAGAATATTGAAACCAAGCCACATTTTCGCCTGCAAATAGTTATTTTTAAGATACCAGGTTTAGGTTGTCATAGCTCAAAGATAATCAAACATATCAATAACCACTCATAAATCTGTATTGTCTTCGTCTGGTCGTCCAGCCAAAGTTCTTAATACCAAAACTTAACACGTGTCCACACAAGCAAAAATAAACAAGTGTACTATTTAACCATCTCATATATAACTATAACATATATTAGGATATATATCATGTTATCAGCTTCGGTAAATAGTTTGAAGAGTGTCTGAATTTTAAAACTAGTCGTTTGGACAGCGGAGGTAGCACAGATTATCCTATATTTTCCAACTGAGCGTCAGAATTATAAAAAAAGTATTCGAGGTATAGCAACTGTAGTGTTTGGTACTAAAATATTCGATTTTTTTTCAAGTCTATGATTATCGTGTTAAAATGTGCACTATTGTTGTGGTATCAACTACGACGTATTGCTGTCTTACTGAGTTATTTCTGTGGGTACACTCTTGTATGACTTTAATGGATTGTACTTTACTTTCGTTATATTTCCCTTTTTTGTCTTTGGTCAAAATGAAAGAGGGGATAGTTTGCGTATTACAAAAGATTTACACCCAAATGTTGCTTGTCTCGGGAGCCATGACTGTTTTGTTTATCCTCGCGTTGTTTTCACCGTTTTATGTTCTTTACCGTGCCAACCAATTTTTCGGTCTTAGACTTCTACTTTGCAGATGTATTTGTGATTTGTTTATGGTATTTCACCCCTGTTGAAAGACCGTCGATTGATAGATCTTGGAACTTTTCAAGTGTCATGTGTTGACGTGGTGTGGTAGTCTTGATGTTTACATCGTATATCATCTTTCTTATATTGCAGCTATGTTCTTTTCCTGTTTGTGGGCTGGAAACTTTTTGGTGTGATTTTCTGTATTTTCAGTAGGTTTACATATTTTAATGTATATATGGTATTGACTCACAACCATGACGATTTCTCATAAAGGCCAAAGGTGATGATAACCTATAAACAACACCCATTTGTAAGTAGAATGATGCTAATTTAGGTTTAGTATGAAGAAAAAATTATAGATTTAATCTCAAGGAGACCACGACACTTCTGAACAAGAAACAGAGGTGTTTTAAATCTTGAGGCCTTCAACAAGCTTGGGATCCCATTTTATTAAATTACAAGTTTACATGTGGAATGACATGCCTATTACTAAAATGTAAAATAAAATGAAAAAAGTTAATGGCTATGTGGAGGTCGTAAAAAACTTGGCCGTGCTTGAGTTGTATGCTCTTATTTATTTTCGGGTACTGGAATGTATGTTGAATAGATACAGTTTACATCTTTCCAACATTGGTATCTGTTATCTTTATACAAATTTGGCTAATTAGCTTTCATTACACCATGAACTGTATATTGTATTTTGCTTATGAATGTAACGAAAGTTCATTAAGTTTGACTGATTTTCATTTTTTTGCCACTAGTGTGTCTGATGTATAAATCCAGAAAAGCGCTTTACACGCAGTTAAATTTGTTTTAAATTGAATGTTTGTTACAGACGTATGTAAGCTGTGAATTGTGTATTTCTGGGATATATTCCACTTTCTCTTTTTTAAATATAACGTTATAAAACGATACAAGGAGTATACAGTGACCAGAAGAACTAATTTAAGGCAGACACTTTTGTATGTGAATCAAGCGGTTTAAACACATTTGTTGGATCCAAATCCCCCCTTACTCCGGGGTCACTGTAAAAGTTACACCAGATATCATTCAGTGACTCCAAAAGTGCCCGAGCAATACAAATACTGAAATCAAGTACATGTACATCTATAAGGGGGGGGGGGGACTTCCATCAAATCAGATAAGTCTTATTTAAAGTCGGCACGAGTAACAATAAGCATGCTAAAAGAGCTTTGAAAACGACATTAAATGGTTATGGTTAAAGCAATTGTTACTTGCAGTTTACTGTAAGCAAGCAAAGTTTGCATTTCTAGATGATAAAGCCTGGCAATATGAATAGTAATTAAATACTGTATAAATCTATAGGTATAAAGTATTCTTTCGTCAAATATCATAATGACAAAACAATATGGCATGAAATACAAAATAAGTATTTCTGTACATCGTAATGAGCCTGACAAAAAGGTTTGTATAAGTTTCGACAATGTCCCTTATGAATAAGTTTATTTAATGGAACTGTAAGTTTTAAAAAATCATTTTTGAATTTACAAGCCTTAAAGCTGATGTTTTCAAAACTGGGTGATACGATACTTGAAACTACACTTGAAAGTACTTGAAAGTAAATCTTGGTAGCGGTGGTTAGACTTGGTAAATGTAAGCAATCGATGATGACGATAACCTCGCTGTAAAAGATAAGGGTCACGATCACTGAGTGCACATACCAGCAAATATAACCCCAAAAGAAGGTTCATAAGGCACACCCATTAACGTTAAAAGATGTTAACGATGGGAATAAGAAGTCGCTTTTTATCATGAAATCGCAGACAAACAACAGTTTAACCTTGGTTGAAAAAAGTTGTATCATTATTGTTTATGTTAGATTAAGTTAATGTTAGTTTTTAAGAATAAATTTCTTAAGCAAATATTGTTAAAACTGGATTATCTAAAGCCAAAACGTCGTCTAAATATCTAAGTATTATTATTGAAATTATCAACAAAATTTGCATTGAGACTTTTATCTTTGCCGTTTATTGTGATTTACAAAGAAAATATCTGTAATTGAAGGAGCGTGGTTAGTGACAATGGGATTTCCCTCTATCTCGCTATGAATTGTATTGAAAAAATGTCTTAAACTATTAACAAGAGGGGATTCTTGTGCTTTTGTATATTGATCATGTGTTATTTTAACTAAAAGGGAATTTTTGTATTACAATGCGGATTGTGCAACAGGAACTT
This sequence comes from Geukensia demissa, assembly GCA_034783895.1. Lineage (NCBI taxonomy): Eukaryota > Metazoa > Mollusca > Bivalvia > Mytilida > Mytilidae > Geukensia > Geukensia demissa. The sequence goes on from JARWCS010352986.1 coordinate 16,402, forward strand.
TTGAAAGACCAATTTATAAGTTAAGAAAATTTCGTATTTAAAATCGGTGGATGCGTTAAATTTGTATAAAGAGTAGAAAAATCTTATCCGTCTTTTGTTATGTGCTTTAAAACAATTGAACCACAAACCACAAACGAATTTTTGAAACTAGAAAAGTAATTCATAGCCGAAGTTTATTGCAGGAAGTCATGATTGGATTTTAATAGTGTGGAGATGTGGGTGGTAAAGTATTTAGTAGAGATAGATACAACCCGTAATTTATAAAGAGTTTTGAGGGTTAATGAATCCACTACAACAAAGGAACGTTTAGATTGTCATACGCAGTGTTAAATTGCATGCTGATTCACGATTTTTTGCGGTCAGTTGGTAGTTTATATAAAAATTAGTATCTTCCTTTCGTAGAATTTCTGTAAAATATATACCTCAAAATTCTTTTCAATTTTATTATTCTGCTTTATCTGCAGAAAAAAAACTTCGTGACAATTTCTTTGCAAAGTACTTTCTGTTTCATTGGGATTTCAAGATAGCATCCAGCCTTCTACCCCAAGCTAATATATCTGTTATCAAACAAGCCTCCATATGTATCGCGACTAAGAGTTGAAAGCAATGGCTAAATAGATAGGATTATTGCTAAAATTCAATCCATTTTTTCAGATGTTGGCATTCTTTTCGTTTGTGAAAACATAGTTTATGTATTTTAGTAGCAAAAGTCTTGGCTTGCATGTTTAACTCAAAGAATAACCGGTGGACAGGAAATACAAATATGCAGTCATTGTTACAGATCATACGATCGCTGCTAAACCACTTAAAATTTAGGAACAAAAATAACAACAACAAGCTCATTGTTATATTAGTTATTTGGTCGGCAACATTTCATATATAGTGGACCATTGTTTGAACATACGATCGAAGATGTCTTGAGGAATTTGTCATTCATAAAGGCATACTGAATTTGCTTTCAGTAAACTCCGAGCAGTTAAAGAAAAGATACCTTTTTAATTGTCTTTGATTTTCAGTAAAATGTTGGATGTGATATCCCATGTTTCATAAGATGATTACAAGTTCATCCAAATTTTGATACCAAATCTTTATATTTATGAAAGAAAATAAATGTAAATGTTTTAATCAATTTATGGTTACGAATTCCTTGACTTAATAATTTGTCAGTTATACAGATATTGCGTTCATTAAAAACTGAAACGTTGCTACAAACCCGGACATAACGAAAAAGCTGAGAAATATATACACCGTATGAAGGAGCTGAAGGAACACCTCCGTAAAGGAAGGAGTAAGAAACAATTGGGAATGAGAAATCGACCCTCTTGTAAATTTTGGTCAAGAAATGGCCATTTGAGGCTACTATTATTAGCTAAATTTTGGGGTGAATTCCTTTGGACAAATCTCGGTTGTTTATACGTAGAAATATGAATTATTAACGGAAAAGATATCGTCAAGACTGCGACAGGTATTGTTAAATTTGTCTTCAAATCAGATCTAAAAATATCCTTGTGAAGTTTAACCATATAGTAAAGAAACAAATCTGCTATTAAAGGAGCACAACTTATGCCCATTGAATGTAATCAATCGGTGATACAACCCGTGTATAAATTTTATTGCCGAAACAAATAAAAATGTTATCGAGAAGGAAATAAACAGAATCAGTTATCTCCTCACAGGTCCAGTAGGTATATCATTTATATTTGTCTTTTCCGGCAGAGAAAAAAACCCTTTCTTTACTACAGCAATACTTATGATTTGTTTTATCGAAACACTATTCAGTCAAATACGACAATTATTTCTGCTTAATAAGATAATGTAGAAGTGTAATGTAATGAGTACAGAAATCTTAAGTATCAACAGTTTCAAAAGGTTTTTCGAAAGCCTGTAATTTAACCAAAACTTTCAGTGATTTTTTTTCACTTCAAAATAGTTTATACCATTATGTTCATAACCTTTATACAGTAATTCATGATAAGTTCTTTCAATTTAGATAGAGCACTATTTAAAAGTACAGAGAGTTTAGTAGTAATAGACTTACTGGACGCTGAGATAAAATGGAACTTGAAAGGTTCTCATGTAGTTTAGCCAACCAATGAATGTTAGGGATTTTAAAATATTCAGCAGGGGCCTTTATCTTTACTGTCTTTTATGATCGCCAGGTTTATCTATACGAGGGAACAGTCTATGATAACAAAAAGCTGTAATTATATGTGCAACCTCGTAGAGTGGACTGTAATATGATATATTTTGGCTCTCCTTGAAAATTTCATATAATTTAACGATGTTTTTCCCAATTTTCCCAAAAAATTATGTCTACCGTTGTTTTTAAATATTATAAGAAGTTCCTTGAGCGAATAATCGGTGCGATGTTTAGTTTCATTCACTTCCCATGAGACCTCAAGTTACGTTTTCTCCTGTCGACAATGTCCATGATGTCAATAGATGATGTTCGAAATCTGTTCCCTGTGTCCATAATATTATCAGTAAGAGAGGGTAAGCTGGTTGCAATATTTTTTAA